>PVJA010058214.1:0-10186 GCA_004027025.1 Myocastor coypus
AAAAAATTAAAAAAAAATGAGTGAATAAACAAAGGTTCTGAAACAAGAAAAAAATAAATTAAATAAATTAAAAATAAATAAAATCTCGCGTGTTTTAGAGTTGAAAATTATAACTTTTAGGTGAGAAAGACACATTTTTATCCATAATCTTTTTTTTTTTTTTTAGAATTTTTCAAATTTTATTTTATTTTTCTTGTTTCAGAGCCTTTGTTTGTTTATTCACTCATTGTTATGGCCGGCTCAGCCCGCCCTGAGAGCAGGGCTGGCATTGCATGTGGTGCCGGGGATCAAACCGTGGTCCCTGAAGCTGCCCAAGCTTTCCCAAGCAGGTGCTTTAGACCACTGAGCCATCCCACCGGGCCCCTTTACTTGAACTTTCTATTCAAACTCCCCTATGACCATGGTTGCAGTGGGGGGGTTGAATGATTTTTCCAACTTAATTCTGACCTTTGTAGGAATGGATCCATGATTGAGAATATACCCAGGAAGAGCTGGGCATGGTGGCACACATCTGTAATCCCAGAACTTGGGAGGCAGGACATGTGAGTTCAACATCAGCCTGGGCTACAAAAGTGACTTCAAGGCCAGCCTGAACTGCATTTTGAGACCCTGTCTCAAAAAGACAAAAAAACAAACAAACAAAAAAGAATATACCCAGGAGACAGTAAGAGTTCTGGGCATTGGTCATCAGTGTGACGAGGGCTCATCTCTGGTGGCCTCAGAACAAGACACTGAGATAATGCGCTCAGGGATCATAAGGGAAGCCCCACCCCCATCTTAATTTTCTCTTCAGTAATAAAGGAAGTATAATAGTAACTCCTGGTCAACCTCTCATGGTACTGGGATTAGAAACATGTGTGCCACCATGTCTGCCAGGTTTGTGTGTTTTGTTTTTTCTTTGTATTTAGGGCTAGGTCTCAAGGGTCTCACTATGTAGATCAGATTTGTAGTGAGCCTCCTGTTTTCAGCCTCCCACGTGCTAGAATTACAGGCACACCACATGCGCAGTCTCAGTGCCATTTTAGTGCACTCTGGGGGTGGGGCCCGCACATTTGTGTGTGGGTTTTTTTTTTTTTTTTTTTTTTTTTTTTTTTTTTTTTTTTTTTTTTTTTTTTTTTTTTTTTTTTTTTTTTTTTTTTTTTTTTGTGGAACTGGGGATCAAACTCAGGACCTTGCACTTGCCAGACAGGCACTTTGCCCCAAGCTATCTCCCCAGTTCACATTTGTGTATTTTTAAAAATGTTTAGGTGGAAAGGGCCAGCGAGATAGCTCAGCAGTCTAGAGTGCTTGCTTAGGCAAGCTTAGGCAAGTGCAGGGTCTGTGGTTTGATCCCTAGCACCACATGCTGTGCCAGCTCCAGGACAACAGGCTGAGCCAGCCATAACATACAGAGAGAGAGAGAGAGAGAGAGAGAGAAAGAGAAAGTTTAAAGCATATAAAAATAAATACGAGGTGTGGTTCAGTGGTAGAGTACTTGCCTAGCGTGTGTGAGGTCTGGGTTCAATCCCCAGTGCTAAAAAAAAAAAAGCCTAAAGCGACCACTTAGGTTGCATCTAAGCTAGAGTGCCATGGGCTGAAAAGCACACCAAATGCAATGACAAGCCTCTTGGCTGCGAACCAGATCCCACCAAGAACGTCCTGGACTTGGAACCAAGAGCATTTGGCTGATTGCTAGTGACAAATGTGTGTGGGATGGTGGGGATAAACTGGCTTAGGGCGAACTGCCTCTCAGCTCCTTGTAAACGGCAGTGCCAACCTTCTAACTGTTTATCAGTGGCTCAGTCAAATTCTTTAAATTCTGGCCATATTTCATTTCCCCCAATTATGCTGGTAATGACCATTACAGCTTTTTCTGGCTCCAATGATACTTTGCATTTAGTTGTCTGGTTTATTATGACAGTGATGTCCACCTTAGTGTTTTTTTTTTTGTTTGTTTTTTTGTTTTTTCTTTCCTAACTTTGATATCTTAGAAACATCAGGCTTTTTTGTTTGTCTTATAGACTACTGTAAAGGCCAAGCAGATAATGATACTATTTTAAACTGTGATTAGCCAGGTGTAGTAGTGCACGCCTGTCATCCCAGCACTTGGGAGGCTGAAACAGAAGGGTCAATGTGAGTTGGAGACCAGCGTGGGCTACAAAAGTGAGCTCAAGGCTAGCCTGAACTGCATAGCGAGACCCTGTCTCAAAAAGACAATAAAAAAAAAAAAAAGCTTATGATTATGAATTTGAGTTTTAGGGTTGCATTTTCTGGGCTCAAATACTTTGTCCTTTTCTGCTAGCTACAGATCCCTAGCCAAGCTATAACACTCTGTGCTTTTTTTTTTTTTTTTTTGCAGAACTAGGGATCGAACTCAGTACTTTGCACTTGCCAGGCAGGCACTTGTGCCCCTGAGCTATCTCCCCACCCCCAACTCTGTGCTTTAATCACATCTCTAAAATGAAAAAAAAAATGCTTCTCTAACAGCAACCACTGAAGAACAGTAGGAATGGGCCTCCGCTATCCCATGGCTGTGGGCCTCAACAAGGGCCACAAGATGACCACAGCCACAGCTGTGGACACCTCACTAAACACACCAAGTTCGTGCGGGACATGATCCAGGAGGTGTGTGGCTTTGCCCCCTATGAGCAGCACTCCATGGAGCTGCTCAAGGTCTCTAAGGGCAAACGTGCCCTCAAGTTCATCAAGAAAAGGGTGAGGACACACATCCATGCCAAGAGAAAGCGTGAGGAGCTGAGCAATGTTCTGGCTGCCATGAGGAAGGCAGCTGCTAAGAAAGACTGAGTCCCTCTGGAATAAAGCTTTGCAGAGGAAAAAAGAAAAAGAAAAAAAATAGTAACACATAACATATACAGAGTGTTCAGGGTGATACCCACACAACAAATGGGCAACAACTGTTAATATAGGAATAGTTCTCTTCTTTCCTTTTTAGGTTGCTGGAATTGAACTCAGGACCTTCCTCTTGCTAGGCAGGTGCTATGCCACTGAGGTATACACCACACCCAGAAGTATGCTTAGGAAAAAAAGTAATCTTTCTTATTTCAAAACAAAATCTGAAGGCCGGGCGTGGTGGCGCACGCCTATGATCCTGGCACTTGGGAGGCTGAGGCAGGAGGATCAGTGTGAGTTTGAGACCAGCCTGGGTTACAAAAGTGAGCTCAAGGCCAGCCTGAACTGCATTGTGAGAACCTGTCTCAAGAAAACAAAAACAAAAACAAACAAAAAAGTAATCCTCTTACTTCAGCCTCTCAAGTGTTGAGATTACAGGTGTGTGCCACCATGTCCACTCAGGGGCTTGCTGCTGTTGTCTGTGCTGACTTTAAACTCACTTTGTAGCCCTGCTGTCCTCAAACCCATGGTGAACCTCCTGCATCAGCCTCCTTATGCTGGGACTACAGGCATGCACCATAATCCCAGGCTTGATCATAAATCATTTTTTTCAGGGCTTGATAAATAGATATGACATCAATTGCTTCAGTAAGAATCAAATAAACTACCCATAGATGGAAAAATAACTTTTAAGATACCATATCTGAGTTGGATTTAGTAGTATTTTCCTGTAATCTGAGCACTCTAGGGGGCTGAGGCAGAAGAATCACAAATTCAAACGTACCTCAGGCAATTTAGTCACTTTAGCAAAGCCTTGCCACAAATTTTAGTTTTCATTTGTTTATTTTTTCCTGCTACACACACACACACACACAAAGCTGGAATATAGCTCAATGGAAAGGTCCTGGCCGGGCATGGTGGTGCATGCCTATAATCCCAGCACTCTGGAGGCAGAGGCAGAAGGATTCTTGCAAGTTCAAGACTAGCCTGGGCTTAAGGCCAGCCTGAACTGCATAATGAAACTGTTTCAAAAAGACAAAAAAAGAAAAAAAAGACCTGGACGTAATCATCAGTACAGTGTTGCAAAATAAATGGTTAGTCTTTAGTCACACAATTTCTCAGAGTAAATTTACTGCAATATTTGAAACAAGCTGAGTATGTGTGTGGGGGGAGGGTATATCTGTAATCCATTTAGCACTCTGGAAGGTTGAGGCAGGAGAACCTTAACTTCAAACTCAGCCCGGGCTTGCTTGTTTATTTATTTGTCTGAGATAAGGTCTCATTGTGCAGTTCAGGCTACCTTTGAATTCACTACATAGCCCCAACAGGCCTTGAACTCCCAATGATGCTCCTGCCTCAGCCTCTGGAGTGCTAGGATTACAGCTATGTGCCAAAATGCCCAACTACAATTCATTTATTTAGCAAGACTTTTCTAAACAAAGAAGAAAACTCGCTAGGATGTAGCTTAAAGCAAAGAGTGCAGGTTCAATCATATATACATATGTATTTAATTTTTTTTTTTTTTTTTTTTTTTTTTTTTGAGATAGGGTCTTGCTATGCAGTTGAGGCTGACCTTGAGCTCACTTTTTTTTTTTTTTTTGGTCTTTTTGAGACAGGGTCTCGCTATGCAGTTGAGGCTCGCCTTGAGCTCACTTTTGTAGCCCAGGCTGGTCTCATATATATATATATATATATATATATATGAAATGTATTTTTGCCCTCATTCAGAATAGAGTGCACTGCTAGTAACCTGAGTATAAACATGAAGTTCATATTGCTGAAGTGCAGAGGAGGAAGTGGTCTGTGTCTACTGAAATAACTTAAGAATGAGTGAGCAGAGGAAGCAGGTATCATTCCTGGCAGACACAAGCCACTTGAAGAAAGGAGTAATATGGGGTAAAAAGGTGAGAGTCATGGGAAGGAAGAAATAGAGAGAGACAAGATTCTCTCTGGGTAGCTTAACACCCAGGTATAAGCAACTGATCTCCATGCAGGAAGTAAAGGAGAGCCATTTTAGTTTGAGAAAGTGGTTTTCGCCAGGCAGAAGAAAACTGGTGGCTCAGCTTGTGCAAAAGCAAGCCCGCCCCACCCCCATAAAAATACTTCGTCTTTCACCTGGAAACGTCACCTACGTGCCCATTTGTGGGAAGGTGGGGGTGTTGGGCTGCGGGAGCCAGGAGGCTGCCTGGAAGCCAGGCGCACGCGGCTCATCGCCCAGGTCTAACACCAGTCGTGGTGCTCCAGTGCACAAGTAACCGACACCAAGTTCACCCAGCTCCCTCCCCGGCTACAGCCTTGGCCAAGTGCCGGGCCTTATTTCACTGAGTAGAAAGGACGCAAAGGGCAAGGAGGCGGAGAAGAAAGTGAAAGCAAGCGGCCGGAGGTGCAAAAGGCGGCGGCGCACTGCGAGCTGCGGGTCGGGGTCGCGCGGACCTCGGGGGCCCCCCCGGCGATCCTCCGGCTCGGCGCGTGTGCTCGCGGGCGGGGCTCCCGGCGCCCAGCGGCGGCCAATCGGGGCGGGCGTCCGGGGAGGGGCGGGGCTTGTCGGCTCGGGCTCCGCGAGTCCTCCTTTTTGCACACACACGAATACAAAGAGCCATACGACCTTCGGGTATCCTTTTTCCATTTTTTACCCCCTCCTTAATCTTGTGTGTGTTTTCAAATTTTTTAAAAAGTAGAGATCTGTGGCAGTGCTTGGGTGAGGAAACTGTTGCTAAGGGGAATTTTCTCTTTCCCCATTTCTTTTCCTGTCTCTCTTCCTCTTTCTTTTTCCTGATCAAGGTTTTAAATATACCAAGAAGTTGAGAAGCGGGATGGCTGTGTACAACGACTTCCAGCCAAATTTTTAGTTTTTTTTTTTTTCCTTTTTGCTATCACATTTAAGAACTGGTAAATTTTTGTGGTTGAAGGATTTAAAATTTTAGCCTCTTGGGAAATATAGGTTTCTTTTCTTTCTTTCTTTTCTTTCTTTTTTTTTTTTTTTTTTTTTTTTTTTTTTTTTTTTTTTTTTTTTTTTTTTAAGGGGCTGAAGGGAATTAATGTAAATTCCTGCCACGGGCAACACAGGAAGCAGAAAGATTTGAGGCTGCCTCAGAAAGCCCTTTGGCGTTCGTTTTACACACCCTTCCCCAGAACCAAAAACAAGGGGCTTGGTTGTGCCAGTTGCCCAAGGCCAGTAGATTTAAAATATTGGGATAATTGGACACTTATTTCCCTAGGGAGAGGACAGTGTGTCTTGCACACACATTTTCATGAGGACATTTATGTATGTGTGTGTGTATGTTAAAGCAAATGGTTTCATAAAAATCTTGGGGTTTATTCTTTGTGTATTATATGTACAATATGTGTATATGTGCCATATCAGATTTTATTTTCAAAAGTGATTGCCTTTGGTTTTATGTGTGCAAAATAGATGTTAGAATGTGAACTTTTTCTGTTGTGCTCCCACATGTGACCGAAACAGGATTTCATGTGCAAAGTAAAACTAAGAAGAAATCCTAAATTTCAGCCTACTTTTTCTATTTGCATTTATAGTATTTTTTTGCTCCTCTTTTAAAGGATCAGATTAGTGAATAATTAAATAATTGCCAGAGAGTGTATAGTCTGTTGCAAATGAGGGTAGGCAATTTATTGAATCTGTGGTTCAAAGCCGCCTTTAGTGATTGTTTTGCCTAAGTGGTTTTGCTTTTATTGTCTCACGTTCTTAAATGTACAGCTGTGTATATTTTGGCCTTTATGTGTGGTTTGGTTGGTGTGGTCCAAAGGGAAGTTCTCTTGGCTTTTTGACAAAACGATCGTTTATTGGTTGGGATTTGTTTGAAAAGCTCCACAGCTGGTAAAGTATCAGGACAAACTTGAGTCAAGTCCATTCTTAAAACTGTTCACATGGTGTTGATGGGGGCCAAGAGGAGGCAAAGGCAAATAATAGGGATAAAAAATGCAGTTTGTTATGATGTTGCTTTTTTTAAATTTCCAGTGTTTAATTGGGTATGCACATAGGCATGACACAGGTTCAGATTTAGTAAGTCCTCTTGCAGAATCATGCTGGAGTTTTGGAAAAGCCTCCCTTGGTCTAAGACTCAGTTAAAAGTGAATTAGAGGCCAACAGGCTCAAAGCAGAACCTCCACCTAGGGAAAGCCTAGTGTCACTTCCTGTATTACAGGATCACGGTTTCCTCATGCAGACAATATCCATATTCCAGTCTGTATTTGCAG
Source organism: Myocastor coypus (assembly GCA_004027025.1). NCBI lineage: Eukaryota > Metazoa > Chordata > Mammalia > Rodentia > Myocastoridae > Myocastor > Myocastor coypus. The sequence continues at coordinate 7,045 of PVJA010058214.1, forward strand.
GTTGGAATGAAAGCACAGAAGTATGTAAGGGTGAAAAGGGAAAAACTGGAGTATCAACCCAAGTGATTAAGTAGGGATCTACTCTAGGGTTCAAACTTAACTGCAAACCTCTGTATGATAATCATATAGTCCCACCCCTTAGTTGTGTCCTACTCCATTATAAGTAACAATTGCAATAAAATTATGTGTACACGATCTTAAATTCATGATAAGGGAAATCAACCTGTGTGGACTTTGGTTTTCCCACTTCTATTAAGTGTATTATCTCCTGCCGGGCGTGGTGGTGCACGCCTGTAATCCCAGCACTTGGGAGGCTGAGGCAGGAGGATCGATGCGAGTTCGAGACCAGCCTGGGCTACAAAACTGAGCTCAAGGCCAGCCTCAACTGCATAGCGAGACCCTGTCTCCAAAAGACAAAAAAAAAAAAAAAAGTATATTATCTCCTAAAAATTCGAGTCATGGGGCTAGGAAATAGCTTGGGGGCACAAGTGCCTGCCTGGCAAGTGCAAGGTCCTGAGTTTGATCCCCAGTTGGGGTGGGAGGATTTGAGTCATAACCAGTGCTTACCAGCTCGAAAGTGGGTCATTCCACACGTTTAGACCTGCACTACTTTCCAAACCTATTCAGATGCTACTGATTTTGGTTATTTAGCAGTGATAGACATTTTTATTAGATTTTGCTGACTCTACCATGCACACTTGAGCTACTCTGAAGGGAGTGGTACACAGCTCTACTTCCTATTCAACTTTCACAACTTGGCACCTAAGCTCATACAGTGTCCCCCCACTTTGAATTTCTTTGTAAGAAAGGGACTTCCTCGTGGTTTGGCTTGGCTTTCTTAGAAAAGCAAATCTGAGCTCAGTAATTTTTTTATTTTTCTTCTGGGAATCTGAAGGTCCCTTAGAGATGAAAACTTTGAAGAGAAACTGCTTTTGCAAGTATTACCCAAAACCAAGGCCGTCCGGAACTAAAAATTAGCCATCACCAGACTGTATGAAGCCGACCTAAGGCCACCATATTTGTAATCGTGTACACATAGCTTTCTGAACAGCAGAGAACAAAAGCGAGTAAACAAAAAACAAGCCAAAGATGGCGTCTAACGGCCTTGTGAAAACCTTGCCGTCGTGTTCTTCCCTGAGGCCCCTCCCCTCCCTGTCTCGTTGAATGACTGGTCGTGTTCACCAGTAGCAACCCTGCTCTTGCATACCCCCATCGCCTAAGCGCCAATCATCGTGAACCAGAAGGCAAGCGGGGCGGTGCTTTCCCGCGTGCGCGCGCTGGCTGGGTACACGAGCCGGCGCGGCTGCCTGGGCCACGGCTCCCGGCCTGTTGCGTCAGTCGGCTGGCGGCGGTGCGGCGCACACGTGGTGGAACCCCCGTGGGGCCACCTGGAGTGGGACCCCGCGTCAGTTCCCACGGCGAGTGTCTGCTCCAGCGCACGACCTCAGCTTTTGTTGGGCACATAATGTCCCCACGTTGACTTGGCTGCTGGGCTGTCCAGAGCCGGGCGGGCAGTGTCCCGCTCCTCGGGGCCCCAAGGCGCGCCGTGGCGGGGTTCCCGGTCCCAGTGAGCGACAACCGCTCTCGGCGTCGCTGTGCTGTCTCTGCTTGTAGCCGGATTACATTGCCTGTCGGGAATGGTTCTGCTGTCCCCGGTGCCCACCTTGTCATCTTGACTAATATTTAATCGACTAACATTTACCGAGGACTTGGCTGCGTGCGCAATAGCATTCTGGGAGCTAACTTTCCATTTTTTTAGTTTCTCCAGAAATGCAGTAAGAGCATTTTTACTGTCGGGCACATTATATGAAAATCTGGAAGCGAAAATTCTGGTCTTAACCAAGTTGCACGTTGGCAAATGTAAATAAAAAAGGACCATGCTTGCTGTAGGTTAAAAACTCAGGTCCTGTTTGAACCCCAGTCCCGCAAAACAACAACAACAGCAAAAAACTCAGGTCCTGCTTTACAATTAAACCTGTAACTTGGGGATTACAGGAAATTTTATTGTTCAAAACCCTCTGCCTTCTGGGTCTGCAGTTGTTTTGTACACTCAATAGTGAGGTCTTTTTTTGTCTTTTTGAGACAGGGCCTCGCTGTGCAGTTCAGGCTGGCCTTGAATTCACTTTTGTAACCCAGGCTGGTCTTGAACTCTCACCAGTCCTCCTGCCTCAGCCTCTTAAGCGCTGAGATTACAGGCATGTGCCACCAAGCCCAGTTTCAATAGTGAGGTCTTAAGGATTTTTTGCATTTCTTTAGATGGGTCAGTCTTTTTTTTTTTTTTTTTTTTTTTTTTTGTGGGACCAGGGTTCGAACTCGCGACCTTGCACTTGCCCAGCAGGCACTTGTTCCTCGGAGCTATCTCCCCAGCCCCAGGGTCAGTCTTTTAAAAAGTAGAGACATTGTATTTTATGGATCCTGATTACTTGCTTATGTGTGATAGGACCTCATTTCTGATACAAAGACAGGCTTTGAGAGGACCTGCAAACAGGAAAGCTGTTTCAAACCTGGAAGAGGAGCAGAGCTGACCAGCACAGAGGAGCTTTTTTCCTTGAGAGGATCTTTAAGTGACCATTTTCCTTTTTTTATTTCTTGAAATGAAGATTATGATGTGAATTGCTAGGCTTTCTGTAGTCACGTTTAAGAAAGTCCATTTCTAGCCTGACCCTGAGCGAGCCAAAGGCCCATTATAAAAGCATATATCATCTGAGGGATACCACATCACACACATTTATTAAGTAGTGAGAAAACTTATTTTTCATAGTTTGGAGGTGAACTCAGTGAAGCAGAAAATTCAAGCTCAGAATGGGGAGAAGGCAAGCAAGGGAACTGCCAAGAGCATGATATATTCAGTCCTGACAGAAATACTCTGGAGGAGAGAGAAGGTAAGGATTATTAACAGTCTCACCCTGAGCTGTCTAAGGAAGATGAGTTTTCTTTTTTTATCCAAATATTTATGAAAAATATCAAAATTATCAGGAAGTACATTTTCTTTTTTTTGTCTTTTTTGAGACAGGGTCTTGCTATGCAGTTGAGGCTGGTCCTGAGCTCACTTTTGTAGCCCAGGCTGGTCTCGAACTCGCACCAATCCTCCTGCCTCAGCCTCCCGAGTGCTGGGATTACAGGCGTGCGCCACCACGCCCGG
>PVJA010058215.1:0-10170 GCA_004027025.1 Myocastor coypus
CGCCGGCTTTAGCATGCTCCCAGCTCCACACAGGTGAGCTTTGTCATGAAAACAAGGACCCAGTTAGTTAGGCTTCTGCAGACCCCTCTTGCTACAGAGGCTCAGAGAGCGGCACAGGACTCAGTCCTGCTGCAGGGTCTCCACTGACCTGCACTGGGAGAGGCCAGGCCAGGTCTCCCTAGCTCTCCCCACCGCACCCCAGGAAGACAGGCTCCTGCATTCTGCAGAGCCTCCCCCCACCCCCGCCCCAGTCCCATGCTTCCCTTCATCTCCCACCCATCCTCCAAGGAGTCGAGATGCAGCAATCTAAGACACTAAACTGTCACTAGGGCTCCCCCTGTAGACCTCACCAACACCTGACCGCCCCAGATCAAGGGTGGATTCCAAAGAGCCCCACTACCTCTAGTGACAGCAGCCTGCCAGATTGCAGGGCTAGAAGAAAAGAGGGTGTTGAGTCAGACAAAGAAAGATAAATAGCGCAGATAATGGTGACATGCTGGGATCTACTCGAGGGACAGCTATCCTTTAATGACCTTGGGAGCAGGAAATCAGAGTAGTGGAAAGTTACAGATAACCTGTGAGTTCCAAGAAGCTCTGCCTCCAATGCGCCAGCCTGAGTTGATGTTTACAAGGCACGCAGGAGAGCAGCGGAGGCTTTCAGGATGGAAGTAAAATCTAGAGAACAGGAAAAACACAATACCGTGCGCCATAAACCCTATGGGCGCCACAAGGTGGTTGTTAACCATAAGCCTGCACTCTCTTCCATTAAGGGGAAGGCTCACGCTTTCCTGAGTGTGACAAGTGTCATCCAGTCACACCCTGGGGACTCTGTTCTTTAGCCACTTAGCAGTTACAATAAATTTTTTTCTGCAGTTCCATTTAATAGATTATTCCCCAGGGGGTATTCTGGTTTACTTTGAACAGCCTGCCGTAAATATCTCCAACCAAGAGCAGAAAGGCTTGGCTCAGCCCCTTCGAACAGGCAGACGCCTCTCTGCCTACCCAGCCCAGGTAATTGTGGCTGGAAGATGACAGAGAAAATGACCCTGCTTTCACTTTTACAGGTGAAAACAGGAAACCACTGGAAGGGGAAAGACAGCCCCAGGCATGGGCCCAGGCTCACAGTGACAATAGGGGCAGAGCTGACAGCAGATCTAGATCCCTTCTAGCTCACACAATGTCTAATTTGTCTTCTTCCAACATTCTGACTCCTTCTATGGCAGCCTGGGCTGACATGAGCTACATCACCAGGCCCCTCAAAGTAAGGACTTGTAGCTCCCCTTCAGGTCTGGCTGCCACTGTGTCTATGCTGTTGCTTCCTGTCTCCCCAACCCATAATGCATCACTCCAAGAGGAAGATGAGATGCTGGGGTAGGGGGTCTCTGCCCTGCGCCCTCAAACCTGCCCTCTGTTTCAGGGAGACATTGAGTCTATGCGCTATGGAGCTGGTGCACACATGACCATTGCTATGGTTTACGTCTGTTGTCCCCCCAAAGCCTCATGTAGTCATTGGGCAGGGACTTCTATAGATTGAGACTTGACTCATAAGTCACTGGGATTATGTGATTTAGTACTGATGTAGAGTTTGAGACTTGATCCATGATCCCTGGGATTATGTGTTTTAGTACTGATGGGATTATCGGTCTGAGTAGGGCTGGGACTATGGGTGTGGTCTAGGGCGGATTTCCTAAGGCAGAGAGCCTGATAGGAATATAAAGAGAGACAGAGAGACAGACTAGAGCTGTTGCTCTCTGCTGCCTTGTTTGATTGGCTGCCTCTGTTGCCATTATGTTGCTGTTCCGCCGCCATGAACTGCTGCTCTCTGCCATGTGCCACCCAGCCTTGGGTCCAGCCGAGAATGAACTGAAACCTCCAGTAATTGTGAGCTAAATAAACCTTTCCTTCCTTAATTTTGAGTGTTGGGTATTTGTCCCAGCAATAAGTAAAAAGTAACTAAGACAAACATCAATGCCCTTGCACCTTTCCCTGTGAGGTCACCCTCCACCCATCCTCACAGACCTGTTCACCTTTGCTGGGGTGTTTGAAAATGAATAATAGAAAGTTTAAAAATGAAAGCATAGGGCTGGGGAGATAGCTCAGTAGAATAAGCACTTGCCTGGCAAGCTCAAGGGCCTGAGTTCAATCCCTGGTTCCATAAAAAAAAACAAAATAACAACAACAATAAAAATGAAAGCATAATCGGTGGCCAAGTTCACGATACATGGGTGCCAGAAAAGTTTTACTAGGGATGGGAGAGGTGGCTGCGTGGCAGACCTGAAGTGGCCCAGATTGGCACCTGTCACCCCTGTACAGTGAGTAGCAGGGCCGCCTTTCACTTCCACATGTCCCAGCCATGGTGACCCGGGGCACAGGCAACGTTGCCCTAGAGCAAGGCAGGCTGGCTGGCTTTCGTCCTCCTCCATCCTGGATGCACTGAGTAAGTGGTGAGCAGAAAGAAGAAGGTTTCAAGACAGCTTCAGGTCTGAGTAAACTCTGAATCTGCCACCCGCTAGGAACTATGGATGAACTTCTTAGATTCTATTCTACTTGAAAAACAGAAAGAATAAAACATAGCAGGCAGGCTGTATGCGTGGCCATGGAGGATACCAAGTAAAATAATGCATAGGAAAGTGATTGAGACTGTAAAGGCCGACTCAGGTACTTACTTGCCTGGACATAATGCCTAACTGAATGGGGAAGAGGTTAGCTGTCATCATCAATATGTGGCTATGACAGCCACTTTTCTTTTTAAAAACAAAAACAAACAAACAAAACAATGGGTCAGGCTGGCGAGATTGCTCAGCAGTCTAAAGCGCCTGCTTAGGCAAGCTTAGGCAAGCTTAGGCAAGTGCAGGGACAGAGGTTCAATCCCTAGCACCACATGCCACACCAGGCCCTCCCCCAGGGCAGGCTGAGCCAACCACACACAAAAAAAGCAGTGGGTCTTCCATGAAAAAGCAGAGTCTCGTTCTCCTACCCTAGACTACAGGCTGGCTGTAACGACCTACATTTAACAAAAAGAGTGCAGCCCAGGCACCCCCTGCATGGTGACTACCAAAGGAGGTCTTGACTGGTTACGTAGTCCAGACTCTCTTGGGGGTGGGGGGAGAGATGCTGCAGTCCTACCTGGCATGGGCCGAGAGGGAGCCCAGGTGACATAGAGAGGCCAAAGTGGGTCTTCCGGTCTCTGGTCCCAAGTGGGGTCCTAGCAAACAAACCAGTCTCCCGGCAACCTTGAGAGAACGCAGCTCCTGCTGCTGTGTGACAGCAGCCTCGTGAGAGGCTCACATGACGGCCACCTCCTGAGCCCAGTCAGCAGCAGAGGATTACTTCCTGGGGCAGGAGATAAACGTGGATGGGGACACGTACCCAAAGCAAGGTGCTCCTCACAGAGCCCATCACTCTGCGGGAAAGTAGGAAGGGCCTGAGAGGAGCCCGCAGGGGCGGGCCACCCGCAGCCCTCCTTGGACGGTGCATTATTCCTGTCACCTCCTTTACCTTAATCTTTGCAATTCGTTTTTCAGACACTGCCACGCCTGGGGCTTGTTTCTCCACCAAACTTCCTGTATTAGAAAGTCAAGTTCGTGTTCATTTTGAGCACTGTACCTGCCAGGTTAGAGACAGCGATCGCACCCACTCTCCAATCCCCCTTTTCCAACTGAAACCACATGTAGTTTTCATCAGAGCCTAAATGGAAAACCAGGGCAGCACCTAAGCCGGCGTCAAGACCTGCGCGGCCGCGTGACCTTCTAGCAGAACAGGCTTAAGCAAATAGCTTATTTTTCATAGGTGGCTGGGTTTAATCGGCTTTGAAGACAGCGTGTGGGTTTTAATTTGTGTTAATGAGTGTAGTACCTGCTGAAGTACTTTAAAATAACGGCATAATGCTCTGAATTGAATGTTAAGATTCTTGTGTATGATTTTTTATCACATGTTAAAAGCTAAATTTTCTCCTTAGGAACAAAGCTCCACAATCATAATAGAAAGCAAACAGAAAAATGCCTGCCTTCTCCAGAGGGTTGTAGAGCAGCCTGCACCAGAGTTCACATCAGTCATCTTGGGTGACAGGTGGCCATGCTAGGACCCGTGGCCTCACGTCCCTACTTCTTGACAGAGCTCTGGTAGGGGAAGCTAATTCTCCCTCCGCCTCTCATACCCCCTGGCCCAGCCCTCTCTCCTTACCCTGCCCACTGGCCCGCCCAGTCCCCCCAGCCCGGTGCCCACCTTCCCACCCTCTGTGGAAAGTCCTCTTGTGTGTTGCTCACTCTGAATTCAAACGCCTCATGAAAATCGATGTGCATGGCTTTTCTTTTACGGTGATTTTCCAAGACACAGGAAGAACTTACTTTTTTTGTTTAATCACCCAGAGCTTACTCTAGCTTGCAGTTACCCACAGGTCCTCTGGGATTCACTGTACCTAAGGACAGTGGAGCTGAGACACCTTATAGGATGTTGGTAATCTTATTTTTCCTGTGTTTGCTAAACCATTCAACTTTCATTTTAGTAAATATTGTTGTTCATCTTTACCCATCCGCTGTTGCCAACTATGGCAAAGCAGACAAAAATAACTTCTAAATGCGAGAGTGATGGAATTTTCCCAGGATGAAGCAGACATTCTCTTATTGCCAACAGAATTGTGGACGTCACCTTCCAAGGAAGTGTGAAGGAAGGCAGGAGATACCATCTTTGGAGTCTGAATTTAGCATTCATTGAGAACACTGGCAGTTCTGAAGTTTTAGTTTTCCACCCTTAGAAGCAAAGAAAAGGAACGGAGTGAGACATTTCCAATGATTAGATGAACCAGAAGAGGTAATAAAGAAAGACACAGAGTGGCACTCTAGATTCTAACAGCAATGGTAAAATTGATTCTATAAGTAAAACCTCAGCCTATGACTCCTCAGTTGACATTGTCCTGAGTGAATTTGCTCAGCCCTAGGAATTGATGAATGAACAACTCATTTTTAAGGACAAAAAGAAAATCTACTACTTTCATCCTGTTAGTCAACAGGAAGGGCATGATCACGTTGTAATTTGTGGCAGGAATCTGGATCATTATGTTTTACTAAAGGATGAGTGATGATATTTTTTCATCTTGAGTCATGTTTGTGCATCAAAATTTATCTGGTGCAAGGAGGCTTTCCATACTCAAATGCTTGTTAAAATTTCTAATAAAGTTGTTTCTGCTATCCCTTCTAACTCCTGTAAAATGTTCATGGAACGCCTTGAACTATAAAAGTAAATAAGCAATCCATTTCCCCGAATGGGTCCATCGTTTTTCCTGGCACCCTATCTTTGTTTCTCTCTTGCTGGGACACAATGCCTGGCCTCCACAACTGTAAGGAGGACAGGTTGATTTTGGCCCACGGGCTAGAGGTTTCAGCCCATAGTCAGCCGGCTCCAGGGCAAGGCAGCATGGCCGAGGTGGGACCAGAGAGTGACCAGGGGAGGAGAGACAGAACCTTCCGGGCCATGCTCCCAGTGACCCGCCTCCAACCAGTGCACCTCCCCCTGAGGAGTACCATGGTCCACTATCCTCCCCAAAGCCTTCCTATGAATCCATGAGGTTTTGAGGGGAACATCTAGATGTAAACCATAATACACCTTGAAGGTGCGGGTTAAGGTGGATTCCCACCAGCCTCCTGGAACTTTCCCCCGCTCTGGTCCCTCTAAAATGCATCCCTCTCTGAACAACCCCGTTAAGAACTTTCCCCCAAACAATGACTTCCTACAAGTTGTACATTAGTTTGGTTTCTTATCTGAATGAAATTATGAAGCTCTTTAGGACAAAAATTGGAATAATAAAACTAAGCATTAATAACAGTTATCTGTGAGTAGCAAAATTCCAGATCATTTTTTAAATTTTCATTTTTTATAATTTGTATATAGGCTGAATTTTCTTTATAATGAGCACGAAGTGTTTCTATAGTCAGAAAAAAAAATCTCATTTTAGCAAAACAAAAAAAACCCCACACCATGTCCTGCTCCAAAGGGATCTTTCCAGCTCAGGAAATTGTTGGGACAATTGCTTTGTGGTGGAACCCTTACACATTCCGCAAATATTTCAGTATAGCGAAATGGTTTGCAAAGACTCGAGCTACACTTTGAAAGTCATCTGGCCTAACATTACCATTCTTCTCCCTATTTAAACATTACTCTAAAAGCCTGAAATGAAATTTTAAAAGGAAGAGGAAAAAGTAATGATACCAAGGCTTTCTTTCTTATCTTAGGATCCACATCTGTGATTATTTTACCCCATTGCAATCATGTGACCTTCCTTTTATTCCCCTCTTCGGAAAACATGGTTCATTCATTTAAGCCCATCTAGAATCTATTCACTTATGGGTACACACCGTTTGTACTCATCCTAAATGCACTTTTCCAGCTTAGAGGGCCCCAGTCTATCACAGATGGGTTGGGTCTCTTCTGCCCTGCGTGTGCAGCTCCAGCCCGGCGCCAGCCCCAGGAGGCCCCGTGTGTGCTCATGTGCCCCTGGGAGTGCACCCATGTGTCCACAAGCAGCCACATTCACAGCTGTGCCCGGGAGAGGCTGGCTGTGTCTGGCTCGGGGCACGCAGGCAGCTACGGCATGCAGATGGGATGCCCTCCACTCCAACCTGGGCCCTGACTCAGAGCCCTTGGGTGCCTTCTGTCTCTAAGCAGCAGGGAATTCAAGCAGAAAATTCCCCATTAGCAGTTCGATAAAACATTCAGGTCCTGGATGCAGCCCCTGTGGAGGCCACGTGGCAGCCTAGAATACAGATGCGCTGGGGGAGGGCTCCAATCCCATTCATTGCCTCTGGGGTCTTTAGGGGTGTGGGGACCACAGCACCCTGGTATTCAAAGTGACAGCAAGTAGCACTACAAAATTTTGGCAAGCACTGGGCACCCTGGAAAAGTTCCTGTCCTCACTCTGTTCCCTCCACGCAAGAGATTAATCATCTGAAGCTTCCCCACGGAGGAACAAGCCCATTATCTTACCCCGACCATGTGGCTTCAGATGTGTGGGAGGCGCTGGACTCCTGCTCCAGCCAGCCACACTGGGCGAACCATTCCAACGGCACCGGCTCCTACAGGGAGCTCACTAATGCTCTTTGTGATGAGGGCAAACAAAGCTGGAAGTGTACGCCAGCAGAGAGAGAGTGCAAGGGTGTGTGTGTGTGTGTGTGTGTGTGTGTGTGTGTGTGTGTGTGGAACAGCAGAGGCCTGCAGTGTGAAGATTCCATGCAGGAGGAAGTGGAGACCACAGGTGCCTAGGTGCTGTGTAGGTGCTGTCTTTTAATTCATGCACAAAAATTGGACAGAGGGGAAAAAAAACTAGACAGAAAGATCCATTATTTTGTTTTGCAAAGGAAATACCATATTCTTTCTCTGTGTGTGTGTGTGTGTCTGTGTGTGTGCCATTTTTGATTTCTGAAACAGGGTTTCACTATGCTGGTCAGGCCATCCTTGCAGTCACTTGGTAGCCTAGGCTGGCCTCAAACTTCCCTCAACCCTCCTGCTTCAGCCTCCTGAATGCTGGGGTTATAGGCATGTCCTGTCACACTTGGCTCCATTTTCTTTCTTTAATAATTTTTGTTGTTGTTCTCTACTTTGTTTTCCTCTTCCAGAAGCGTGAAGCAGCTTTGGGAAGGGAGTCATCTTGCACAAACAGCTCCATGGTCCTGTGAAGGGAAATTCTACCTGCTACAAGCTGACAGCTGTCCATTATGAGCCAGGGACAGGGAGAGGTGGCCTGTGTCCACGTGCTTGTGAGAAGAGGCTCCTACCCAAACTGGCTGTGACGGTCTCCACAGTGGTAAAGGGCACATGGGAGATGGCCCGATCTAGTACGAGGTACTGTCATGCGATTTTCATGTGACACTATGTGCTGAAAAATAGAACATTTTCGTTGCCTTCTCTTGGCTGTTTGTCTTTTTCTATCCTGATTTGCAGGCTGCAGTACACATCCCGCCCCCTCCACATAGAGTATTCAGTGCCCACCCCACCCCCCGAGTGCTCCTAGGATAAAACCAGAAAATGACGGCCCTACATACAAACTATGCATTGTCCCACAGCCCAGGGACAGCAGTAACCAGTCAGGCCACCATTCCAGGACTCTGCTTACCCAACCTCCGCCCTCAGCCCCTCCTTCTGGGCCCTTCTCAAAGCCTCCTCCGAGGTCTGCCCCCTCTCCCACCCCACCTGCCTCTCGCCCACCCCAATCTCGCTGGTTCTCCATGATCCTGCCCACACCTTCCTGCCAGCTACCAAGCCTTTCCCGCCACCCAGCTGGCAGAGATCCACTTCCTCTGAGGGCCTGCATACCTTCTGCTAACCCCAAACTACCTTATTTATATACCTGTCTTAGTTCCCTGGAATCGTAGCTTCCAAGCTAAAGTCTTTGGGCACAGGAATTTCTATTCCATTTTATTGATTCCTTTGTCTAGGAAGCGGATGGGTATTCTGTGTATCAGTGGTGCCCAATCGATAGAGGTGAGCTTGAAGGACACCTGTCAGCCGGCTCTGTGCTCTCTTGCGGAGGAGGAAAGCAGAACGGAAGCTGCCCCTCGCCAGGGCCGTCTGGTCTTCCTGGGCAGCCCGGTGTGAGACCAGCACATGCGCTGTGTAAGTTACAAGGCCGGAAGTAAAGCAATCACTGGGAGTGATGTTTCAGAAGCGTTCTGGGAGTTCAGGAAAGGCCAGGGTCAAGTGGAATTAGTCATATGAGATGACTGTGTTGGAAACGGCCCAGAGAGAGAAGCACGATACACAGTGTTTGTCTGGAGCCTTGTTCACCAACACCAATGCAGCCTGAAGCCTTGCGCTATTGTGAAGCAGTCCTGTGCCCATTTTAAAGAATGGAAAGCCAAGGCTCTGCAATCCAGAGGAATCTGGCCAAAGTCACCTGGCAGGTGGGGTAAGGTGAGAGTTAAGCATGGGCCTTTTGGGCTCAGGTTCAGGGGTCCGTGCAGGGCACCCTAACCATAACCATGCTTTGTGTGTTATCACCCTTTGCCTCTAAACTAGAACCTGGCGGGCCAGGGAGATAGCGCCTCAGCATAAGAGCCTGCCTGGCAAGCATGAGGTCCTGAATTCAATCCCCTGTACCGGATGCCATATGGGCCCTGGAACCAGGGATGGTGGCACACACCTCTGATCCCAGCACTGGGGAGACTGAGGCAAGAGGATCACTATGAGTCTGAGCTGCGTAGAAAGACCCTGTATCAAAAGTAAATGAATAAATAAATAAATAAAGCTTGGAAGGAAAGAATTAAAGCAAATGAAAAAAAACATTTTAAGAACATCAGGGAGGTTGTTGTCTGCAGGTCAGGAGAAAGAGAGTGAGCGAGCTCTCCAGGGGCTCTGTCAGATGACAATGAAGATGAATGGATGTCACCGGCTAGCACCTGAATACAGAGGACAAAGACGAGGAAAAGAGCAGAAAGGAAGGTGACCTGGACGTTTTAACGTCCTGTAGCGGTAGCCTGGGAGAATGTTATTGATGACGCTAGGACTAGTCTCACAGGAGTAGAACTGTTGTTAGTGTCAGCCTTCGGGACGAGTCACCGCCATTGCTTGGCCATTTTGCTTTCTGTGAAAGCCTGAGAGAATGTTTTTCTCTGGGTGACTCTCCTTAGACGAACTGCAGTTCATTCATCCCTTTCCTCTGAGGTCCCATAATCTCCTTGACCAGGAAATTTGGGACACCTCTGTGTTATAGGATATTACAGCACAGGTTCTGTTATATCCTGGGTCTTTATTGACCTTGAAGGGCTAGGGCCAAAATATTGGCTATCCTTACAGCCCTTCTTTTTCTCCAATTGTTGGTCTGTTAACTTACATTCTCAACCCTCCAGCAGAAAAGCTTTGTGATACTATTACTCTATAACATAGGTACTGGGCTTATCATCACTGGCTTTCTGAGTATCGAATATCTTTGACTTAGCTTGGAAATGATATTTTCTGACCATCATTGATATTCTAATAACTTTCCATACAATGTGATATAAGCAGTTACACAATTTTGACACAGATATTTGGAAATTCAAGGAAACACAAAATTGTAGCCTGTCAAGAATATGGTTTTTGGCCCAGTCTCTTATTTTCAAGTACTACTCTTGAGAGAATGACAGTAACTGAGTTTACACCAGGAGCAGTACATATCAAAAAGACAAGAGTGACATGTATTCC
>PVJA010058216.1:0-10170 GCA_004027025.1 Myocastor coypus
CGGGAGGGGAGCCTGACAAGTACAAGGTTGTGAGTTTGGACCCTGGTCCTCAAAAAAAACCAAACAAACAAACAACAAAACCTAGGAACCTTGGGGCTGGGGAGATAGTCCCATGGCAAAAGTGCCTGGCAATTGGCCGGGCGTGGTGGCACACACCCGTAATCCCAGCACTCGGGAGGCTGAGGCAGGAGGATCAGTGTGAGTTCGAGACTAGCCTGGGCTCCAAAAGTGAGTACAAGGCCAGCCTGAGCTGCATAGTGAGACCCTGTCTCAAAAAGCAAAAAAAAAAAAAAAAAAAAAAAAAAAAAAAAAAAAAAAAAAAAAAAAAAAAAAAAAAAAAAAAAAAAAAAAAAAAAAAAAAAAAAAAAAAAAAAAAAAAAAAAAAAAAAAAAAGTGCCTGGAAAGTGCAAAGTTGTGAGTTCAAACCCTGGTCCCATGGGGAAAAAAAAAATCAAAATAACATAAATCATGATTCTTGTAGGATAAGTAAAAACTTAATATTAAATATCAATATACAAAAACCACTGAGTGTCATCAGTAAAACAGCACAGAAACATACATGTTTAATAATAAGATCAGGGCCAGCGAGATAGCTCAGCGCCTACTTAGGCAAGCTTAGGCAAGAGCACAAGGACCATGGTTTGACCCCCAGTACTACCTGCTGTGCCTGCCTCTCCCTAGAGCGGTCTAAGCTGGTGACCAAAATAAAGGAGAGAGATCAAAGCTAGTAATCTTCTGCACCAAACAAGAGACCAATATTAAAAAGAAAACCAATGCAATCCTTTTTCTCCCACAATTTCACTAATATTCTAAGAGCAAAATAATAAGTTGCCATTGTTGAAGAATACCTCTCATGAATTTATAGCTCATTTACCTCCTGTGTGGTGCCCTAAATCTGGCATCCAATTGAATATTCTTTGTAGGTAATTGTTTTCCATTTTATGTTCAAATAAATCCTCACCCAGCACAAAACCATGAAAGCACTCTTACATTTAAGAAAGTTTCAATTTTTCTTTTTTTTTTTTTTTTGTCTTTTTTGAGACAGGGTCTTGCTATGCAGTTCAGGCTGGCCTTGAGCTCACTTTTGTAGCCCAGGCTGGTCTCGAACTTGCACCAATCCTCCTGCCTCAGCGTCCGAGTGCTGGGATTGCAGGCGTGAGCCACCACGCCCGGCAATAGTTTCAATTTTTCACCGGAAGATAGTTGCAGTGCCTTTTATAAATTGTGATAATTTTTGTTTTGGATTTTTATGACATATCACTAGCCTTTTTGATTTTGGTATTAAGGGTATTAAGGTAATACTGGAATTATTTAATGGATCTTACTTCTTTTTATTTTGTTTTATTTATAAATTTAAGACTGTAATTCTATAGTATTGAAACTGTACTTAAAATATCCTATAAAATTTGGGTTGCGATTTACATCTTTGCAAAAGTTTTTATTTATACGTTCAACTTATATTGCAATTATTTTATTCACTTTTATATAACATTAAATTGTTTTTCTCATGAAAGTTTTCTAACATTCACCAATATTTTTCTCCATTATATTTCTTTAGGATGCTTTCTTTTCAATTTTCAGTTTTGTGTCATGTTCTTAACCTCTTTTTAATCACTACTTCTGGAATCTTTGCAGTTTTATTAGTCTTTTTTTCAGCACAAAATAATTGGACTTTGTTAAGTTCCTCTTCCATTTGTAAGAAACCAAATTTTGATGGTCGTCCTTCTAAGAGGTTTTAGGTATCTTATTCCAGTAACCAGAAGAAACTGCAGCCTGCACTCACTGCAGGCCTCCTCATGGATCACCAATGGAAAGGATATTTCAGAATCAGCTCTGCTGGCTGTCTTGTGGCAAATACCAGAATTACTTTCTGTATTTCCAATCTGACAACATGAGTTTTAGAATGCAACCTGATTTCTGTGCTACAAGTTTGCAAGTGGCAGCTTTATTTCTCTAGCTTATTTTTACTGTTATTTGTCCTTGGACATTCCCTTTGCTTTCCGCAGTGCTTTAAAAGTGTATTTGTTGTAAATTATCTAGGATCAAGTTGTAGTCTAGTAAGAAGTCCCTTCAGGATATCTTTCTGTCATACTGGTACAAATCAGCTTTCCCTCTGAGATATTTTCAAAGGTTTAGGCATTTCACATAACTCTTACTTAAATATTTAATCTTAGGGAATGTGTGTCCTTTGAAATCTCCTTTCAAATCTTAAGGTAAATTAGAGAAGTGATTCAGTATGCAACAACAGGAAACATAGTTGTTACTGTTTGAAATAGGAAAATAAATTTCTCTACACTAAGAGAAATCTCATTTTAAGGTCAATTTGTAGACCCTATCTCTTTTATATTGAAATTACTGTAAAGAAGGGAAAAAGCTAAAATTTACTATGCTCTTGAAATGTGCCAGATATTTTTAATTTTCTACTTCACTAAATTTTCAGAGAATTTTTATGACTGTTACAACCATTTTTAACTTTAAAAAAGAGGTCAAAGTGTTCGCACAATTTAAATATTTATAATGGGACTTGACATCCCTATTGTTGTACTATGTATTAATATTTTCTCTCTCCCTGTAATTCTATATGGTTTCCATATAATATACCTCAAAACTCTCATGAATTCAGTGGCAAAGCTGCTGGAAGCTAATTGGTTCATGGGGTACAATAACTTTCTGTAATGAATCCACTTCTGAGTTCATGGATGAATGCCCTGTGAGACAGCTGACCATGTTTATCACCTGGGTCATCAAGGGTGTGACCCAGAAGGCTGCAGTCTAGTTCCTGGCTCCCCCTGGCTCATCCTAGTACTCTGTCAAAGAGTGAGACATTTTCCTCCACTGCACCCTTCTGTAGTGCCATTTCTGCTCTGGAATCAGACAGCCATGGACCAAACCCTCAGAAACCATGAGCCACAAGACATTTAACTCCTTTAAATCACAAGAGTCCCATTTTTTTATCCCAGGAATCATTAGACTGAGCAGTACAGCTCTCTGTCCTTCCCATCATGAGAAGATATCACTACAAAGTAGCCTTCAGTAAGCAAGGTAGAGAACCTTCACCAGAACCTCACTACTTTCAGGGACCTGGATTTCAGAAATCCAATTTCCAGGAGCAGGAAAGGAGACATTTCTGCTGTACAATCTTCTCAACCATTTTTCAAGTATTTTTGTGAGTAAGGTATAGAGCTGATACTCAGAATGCAATAATTTGATACAATGTTTTTGACTTTGTAACATCATAAAAGCATCTCCATACAACAACTTTGGTTTTCATGTTCAGTGCTCAACAAATTTTGTGATTTATTCAACAACTTTATTGTAAAGTAAAAGCATTTTGCTTGCTTCTGAGTAAATGCAAATGTTCAGAGGATGCTTAAAATTTTCTACTTTAAATTATTAATATCAGTAATATAGATATTTTATGCATTTTAAATATGCATTACCTATTTTAGAATGAATTTAGTGAGAAATACCTCTTTTGTAACTCATGGAAAAATCTATCTTTATCTATCTAACTATCCGTGTATCCATTCATACTTCAACATATTTATCCATCCATCTTCTTGTCTTCAGTTACCTGCAAGTACTCACAGTCAAAGATGTCAGCAAAAGTGAAAATCTGAGAAGTGAACTTAGCAATTCTATTCACGTAACACTTATTAAAGTGTTTTATTACATTATTTTTACATGTAGCCACATTTGTCAGTGTGTTATGCTCCTAATAATATAAATTAAAGTTAGTCATAGGCATACATTACAGGAAAAAAAAAACAGAATAATCATAGCGTATATATTCTCCATTGAAATTTTTCTGGGCCAGCGTTATGGACTTGGGATAGACTCAGACGTGGACATCTGCTACAAATCATGAGATATTTGAGGATGAGGCCCTATTCTAAACATGGAATTGATTTGGCTCATGTATGACTCATGTGCATGTTCTTAATTTTCTGTGTGACCTTCTGTGAGTAGGTGTTTTTACCAAGAATAGTTCCACAAAGTGGTATTCAGAATTAATCACTTGTGTTATTATCTTGGCATTGAAAGAGTTTACAATATTTTACTTACATTGGGTTTTGGATGAAAGAAGGTCAATATATTTATGGTTAATTATCATGAAGAGTTTCAGGTATTTGTGGAGAACTTGGAAAACATTTTACAGAAATAATGAAGGTTTAGTGTGTACTTTATATACACAAATTTGCATATATATATGTATATATATATATATATAT
Source organism: Myocastor coypus (assembly GCA_004027025.1). NCBI lineage: Eukaryota > Metazoa > Chordata > Mammalia > Rodentia > Myocastoridae > Myocastor > Myocastor coypus. The sequence continues at coordinate 4,233 of PVJA010058216.1, forward strand.
ATATATATATATAAATAAATGATATGTGGTCTATCCAACCTAAATAGTACAACCATTTAATGTTTATCTATTGTTTCTGTTCCTTAGTTAAATCTGATGCTATTCTAGCTCCTATTAACAAAAATTATATAGAAAATAAACTATAAATACAGTTTTTTACTATTCTATGGTGAAATATCAAATACTGTAGAGACTCAATAACAAACAGTTTTAGGATTGAAGTGAAAGAGGAAATTTAAGTATTTCTATAGAGATAAACAGCCTGTAATTTATGTAATGTGCTATTTATCTCTAATATATTTCTGCATGTCTTTTATCCTTGCTGGCTGAGAAGATCGACTATTTTATACCCAGACATGAATTGCTTTAAGTTCATCTCAAATAGTTTTAGCATTTTCAAAATGCTCAAAAATAAGACTTTCTTCAAATTTCCTTAGTTTTTGTCATTTATTTGGCATACATCTGTTCTCAATATTTTTAAATCCATGTTAGTATACATTGAAATTTTAATGCTTTTCTTGCGTACCATTAAAATTCTTCTTTTCTCATTTTTCTTATCTTCTTTCCAGCTAGATGATTTTTATCATTCTTTATTCAAATGATGAATTTCCACTGCTTTACTACAACACTACAGTGATTCTCCCACCATGCAGCTATTCTTCTGCATGGTCCGTTTCTCGTTTCCACTGTCTCTCCATTTGCAGGTGGATTCCCAATGTGTGCACTGATGTCTCCTTCCCTTTCATTCATTTTGCCCAGATTTTTCACTTCACTCACTGAAGGCATGGCACTCGTCTTAAAAATCTTAGTTTCTCTTCATTGCAGCACAACTAAGAAGTGAAAAAAATTCAGTCCAACTTTTGCATGAATCACTCCCTGGATCCCTGTTCTCCATCTCTGTACTCCCTAGCTCCCTCTACTCCATGTGTGTGTGTTGTAGGGGTCTGCAGAAAAGAAGTACAGTTCTGCAGAGAGTTTGAGATTTGTTTTGTGTCCCCTCCCCTCTTTAATGATGACATCTCACTTTCCAGGAGCTGTCATTTCATTCAGTTTTTTTTTTTTTTAATTTTTCTTTTGCTTCTTCAGTCTGGGAGGATGGCCTCATTTCACATGAAATCTTGAATCCCTTGCTCCATGTTAAAATGGCTACCTAAATTTAGGTTAAGTCTATTAATCTTTTAATCTGTAGTCTTTCTTTTCAAATTTGAAATCTTTTAACAAGTGTGCCTGCTTTTCTTTGATTTGTAGAACCCTGCAGGAATATTTGGGAAGGATTTGTTTTTATTAGTTCATTACCAAGTACAATATTTACTGTTGTCACATGTAGTATAGTAAGCTAGTCCTTCGTTATATTAACTACAGAACTGTTTCTACTTTCACTTCTTGTATTTAAAGCTGAGCAACCCTGTTATAATGTCTAGACTTTTTCTTATCTTCTATCATCCATTTAAAAGGCGCTATTTAAACACATTTATTTCACATTTATCTAAATCACATATAATAGCCACAGAAATTAGTGTTAGTTAGATTGCAATGGTTGATACATTGCATCAAGCTGAGAAGTTTAGAAGTTTAATAGAAGGAGTAGTAGGGATCAGTGACCCCATTTTGTAAGCATTATCCTCCTGTTCAGGTGGAGGGCAAGGAGCTAGGGTGAGAGCTACCCTAGGGAGTGGCCTCCTTACAATATAAGGGAGGCAAAGAAGCTTGCCCCCCCCCTTTAGCTCCTGTTGCTTTTGCTCTTTCTGCAACCTTGAAATGTTTCCCCTGTGCCAGGCGACTCTGCCTTGGAGCCAGCTGACTATGGACTAAAACCTCTATAGTCTGTGAGTTAAACACACGTTTCCTTCCTTAACTTGGAGAGTTGGGTATTTTGTCCAGGAAACAGAGAAAAGTAACTAAGATATGGAGCATAATTTTTTTCCGACAATCTTTATCTGGTAACTATTGCCCCTACTTTAAAGATCTCATGAAAAATAGCTCAGGAGAATAAATTTTTGCTCCATTTAACATATATACATGCCGATAAAATCCTATCACATGAAACAGTTTTCTAACTATATAAAATCTATTTGTGATATTATAAGACTTACAAGAATGTATGCATGACAAATACAGTCATAGACAGAGTGGGTCATTAAATTCATACCTTCTTGAAGATCTTGTACAGTAACAAGGAAAGTCTTGTGGGATCACCCTTCCCTGCTTCAAGGCCTAGCACAAGGAGAGATTTATTCAGAGAACTACCACCACTGTTACATGTATACATACTTAGTTTCATCTGTAAAATTATAAAGTTGAATACAATAAATAAAAATAAAAATGTTTCATGCATATTTTTCCTTTTGGTTAACTTCATTAAGTAAATATTTTATTTCCTTGAAAGTCTTTTGAAGCTATTTAAGTAGAGATCACGTATTAAAATGGTTGATTTTTCTGCATATTCTATGTATGACATATGTATGTATATATAACATATATATATATATATATTCCTATGATATTAGATACAGAATATTAACATTCTTTATATTTCCTCATAGGAATTGTCTTCTAATAATAGGAAGCATAAAAATACATTCACTGCACTTTGTTCCTTTATATACTGAACTTATTGTGAACTGATGAGCTTTATAAGATATTTTCACCTAACTTGTTTAATATTTTCTTAGAATTGGATAGCTATCTGTTCTTTTCTTATGCTTCTTGATTCCAATTGACACTCTGTCCTCCTTCTTTAAAAACTCCATTCAAGATGGTTTTCTTGAGTATTATCTACATTTCCAGTTTATGTTTCTTAGCATTTTACTGTTTTAAAAAATCTTTTATGTATCTTAAACCCTCATGAAACAAACCAATCATGGCTGTCATATTTCCTTTCATTTCTTCCTACGCGAAATTATTATGCTTCTCAAATTTGTACTTTAGCTATTTTATTTTCATCAGTTTGGGAAAATTATCGTTCTTTACATCTTTGAATATCAATTTTGTATCAGTAGTTCTTTGCATTTGGATTTTGACTACAGATAAATTAAGTAATCATTTTTTCTTACATTTTGTTCTACTTTTGAGTACTTTTTTTATCTTCATGTAACTAATATGTTATTCACTTATTCCAGCGTACTTTTTAAAACATACGTCTCCTTTTCTGCTTACATGATACATTGATTGCTTATTGTCAGCTATTGTAAAGTCTGCTAGTTTTTCTGGCATTTAATATAACTGTCCATTCACCTGTCGTTTCTGGAAGCATGGGTCATCCCTACATCTGTTAACTTTGCTCTCACCACTGTGAGTCTTTTCTTTAATCTCTAGTAGTTGTGTAATCAGTCAACATTTCTCTTTGAATTTATTGTTCTGCCCTTGATTTCTGAGCTCGGATGGAAATTTGAAGAGATTATTTTATGATCTAGGTGAGTTATACACTCTCTTTGGAAAGTCTTGTTTCTGGTTTCCTCTAAGGAAAGCCAAATACAGAGCGGCTACAGAGCAAGTTTTTGCCACAGTTGGAGATGGGCTGTTTTTGCCAGGCAAGCATTTATTCTATTCTATGGGCTATCTCCCCAGCCCAAAGATGGGCTGTTTTTGAAGAGAGTTGTCCAGTTGCATTTCATTCTTTTCTTATAAAACAGAGCATGTTGCAGGAGTCAAACGTGAAATCTTGGGGTCTTTATTAATATTTTCTTGTGTATGGAACCCTAAATGTAGAAGTTTTTATTTCAGCCTAACGGAGACGGGAGAAAAATCTGTTCTACTTAGAGACTCCAAGTAGCGATGTACTGTGTGATTTTGTGCCCTCCTCCTACCCCTGTGACCTCTGTGAGTGCCAGGGGTACTGTGGTTCAAAGTGTGACTCGTCTGTCCTTCCCCTTTCATTCTGTCCTCATCAATAAGTCCTTGAGTTCACAAGTTTTCATCCTTTAATTGTGCACATGTGATGTTAATTCAAATATAATTTTCAGATAAAATATTGTTCTAGAACTAGTTAGTCCTCCATTGCAGCAGTAGAATTTCCATTTTTGCTACTGTAATATTCAGTTTGTAGGAAAATATTCCAACTCAAATTCTTGAATATTTAAACTATTTCATTGATGTGTTTTGCATTATCTTTTTCAGTTAAGCAATAATATCTTGTGATTAGACACTGAATAATCATTGAATATATAATGGATAATGGAATCAGGAAATATTAGTAGTTTAAATTCTGTAAGACTTACAAATATTATTTTATATTTTATTCACTTAATATGCATAATGTAAATACTACTCTGCTACTTTACATATATCTTCAAATTACCTCATTTCTCTCAGTCTCACTTTTCTCAGATAAAATCAGTTCTACTAGATGATCTTTAGAAGTCCTTCCATATCCAAAATTCTTTGATTTAATAAGAATAAATTAAACTTGAATCTTTGATGATTAAAGTTTAATTTGAATCTTGAAATCCATGAGATTTTTATAGTTTCTAAATATAGAATAATATAATATACTTCTTCAGCTCAAGTGCTAGAAGAAGTCCCACATGACCTGAATAAGTTTCAATGCAATAATTACTTTTGAATATATAATTGCTATGAAATTTGGAAGGATAGTAGTATTACAGAAAGTGCTTTTCACATATAAATACATATTATGAAGACCTAATTATTATAATTAGGCTACCAATATAAGAATATACAAATTAGTAAGAGAAACACAAATAAGAATGTGCACATTGTGTATATTTGAAGGAGTTAGAGTGCAATTTGCTATAACATATCATGAAAATAATGTACTCTTGAAAACCTGGTTCTTTAAAAATAGGTTATCAATATTCAAAGAGAGAAGGTTCCACTTCAAAATACATACGGTGAAGACGGAGTAAGTATTCCTATGTAAAAATTATATTTTTAATTACTTCAGAATTTCAAAGCTAAATCTTAAGCTTGAAATTTCAAAGCCACACAAAAAAAAAACACAATTTGTAAGTTTAAGAGGAAGAGAAATTTTATATTTGAATCAACCTGTGATGTCAGACTAATGACGTTAGAGATTTTATGTCAAAGCACTATGATAATGTGACCTTGATATGGGTATGTAGACAGTTGAAACGTTTTCTACCTTAAGTGTAAAATGCTAACAATGATACACATTTTATGAGAAATATTGTCAGAGTTAAATGGTGTATTGTTAAAACACACATTTATTTTTTTAAAAAACACATATTTAAAAATTCATGGAAATACAAAATTGTAGCCTGTCAAGACTATGGTATTTGGCCCAGTCTCTTATTTTCAAGTACTACTCTTGAGAGAGAGGATGACAGTAACTGAGTTTACAACAGGAGCAGTACATATCAAAAAGACAAGAGTGACATGTATTTCCATGAATTTCCAAATATCTATGTCAAAATTGTTTAACTGCTTATATCACATTGTATGGAAAGTTATTAGAATATCAATGATGGTCAGAAAATATCATTTCCAATCTAAGTCGAAGATATTTGATAATCAGAAAGCCAGTGATGATAAGCTCAAGTACCTGTGTTATAGAGTAATAGTATCACAAAGCTTTTCTGCTGGAGGGCTAAGAATGTAAGTTAACAGACCAAAAATTCGAGAAAAAGAAGGGCTATAAGGATAGCCAATATTTTGGCCCTAGCCCTTCAAGGTCAGTAAAAACCCAGGATATAAGAGAACCTGTGCTGCAATATCCTATAACTCAGAGGTGTCCCAAATTTTCTGGTCAAGGAGATTACGGAACCACAGAGGAAAGGGATGAATGAACTGTAGTGCGTCTAAGGAGAGTCACCCAGAGAAAAACATTCTCTCAGGCTTTCACAGAAAGCAAAATGGCCAAGCAATGGCCGTGACTCGTCCCGAAGGCTGACACTAACAACAGTTCTACAAAGTACTGTCTATGGTCCCAAACTTAATCCTGAGGGGATTTGACCCTGGA
>PVJA010058217.1:0-10157 GCA_004027025.1 Myocastor coypus
GTCTAAAGCGCCTGCTTGGGAAAGCTTAGGCGGCTTCAGGGACCGCGGTTCGATCCCCGGCACCACATGCTGCGCCAGCCCTGCCCTCGGGGTGGGCTGAGCCGGCCATGAAAATGAGTGAATAAACAAGCAAAGGTTCTGAAACAAGAAAAAATAAATAAATAAATAAATAAAATAAAGGCAGCACTGCGGGATTTCTTCCTGGAGAAGCGTTTACCTTCCTCTCCCACCAGCGCACTTACTCCAGTCATGCACATGTGCACACGTGCGTGCACACAAGCGCACACACACACAGATCCACTAAGGACCTACTATGTTGAAGGAACTGTAATAAGAGCTGAAAGGGATCTAAAAATTAGAAACTTCCTTTCCTTAAAGGAATTTTCAAACCCAGCTCACGGCAAATATGCCAGGCCGGAATCCAGTTCCTCGACCTATACTTAGCAACTTCCGGTCCCTGAGCAACCTATCATCTGCCACCTGTGTAAAGAGGAGGGTAAGACGCACACCCTTCACATGTGGGTTGAGACCTGTGTCTCACCACATAGCACGGCACCAGCACCCACACCCTGGCCCTTTGGGAAGTGACAGCAGCAGCTGTCATCGCCATCAGAAGCCAGGAGGGAAGAAGCGCTTCAGAAAGCTGCTCCCCGAGGAAAGTGGGCAGGACAAGCCCCCGAAGTGGCTCAGGACCCCGCGAGCTCAGAGACTCAGCTGCCTGCTATGACCCGTAACAGGGACACCACGTGACTTCAGCTGTGACTTATTTCAATCCTCCCTACCGACGGCTGAATGAGCAATAGCATTCCCGTTCTCCGCTCAGGGTCAGCCCGCAGGTGATGGACAGGAAAAGAGCCCAGGCTATCTGGTTCCCGAGTCCCATGCTGCCCAACTCCCTCCTCCGGGAGGCTCCAAAAGGGTTTTGACGACATGCTTTTATAGCACAAGGTCAGGGGTCTTGAGGGACGCCTCTCCCACTCACAGCTGTGAGCACCGTTCCACCCAGTACTGAAAGACCCTTCTCCAGGCTGGCAAGGAGCTGCTATGTTCATCCCAAGGGCCAAGCAAGGTGACGTGAAGCCTGATGCTCAGGTGGCGCGGGACAAGTCACACTGCCCCAGGATGCCAGGGACTCAGCCTGACCCCAGCACGGGGCCTGGGCATGTGCTCTGTGGTGTCTGCGGGGGCTGAAAGCTCTTTCACAGCTCTTCCTTCTCCCTGGCCTGCCGGCTGCTCGTACACACATGCTGGACTTTACTTCAGTACCTGCCCCTCTCAGATGCAGAGTTTTGTGGGTTCTGGTCCTCTTCCCCCCCCCACCCCCCACATAAATAACATAACAAACTGGTAAGCCACTGTGTTGCCCATCTGGAGCTTCAATTAAATTTATTTTCCCCAGCACCAAAAAAAACCTGTTTTGTTTCATTTAATTTTCAAAGCCTAGAGGCGAAATCCCCCAAACATCCAACTGAATAAACGGAGGTAGGCTGCGACCACTGTGAAACATCACATAAGCACGGGCGCGGAAAGAACAACACTGAAGCGAGCAGTGAAAATATCCAGACACAGCGCAGCGCGTACAAGGAGGTCACATGGGCAGCATTTTTAAAAAAAGAATATTCACAAGGTTAAAGAAGAAATCCTGAACAAAATATAGCAAAATATAAAAAGTGATCATTGTGTGAAACTCGCGGAGACTTGGCGCGGACCTCTCACGGGCTCTCCACTTTCTCCGTTATCTTCGATGCACATAAGTTAGTGGTGATTTTTCCACCACGGCAAACTGACTTAAACGGGGAGGTGATGGGGAGATACGGAGGAGGCCCGGACAGCGCGACACTCGGCGCCATCGGCGCCACGTCTCATCCGCCCTTCCCGGAAGTGTCGACCTCTTCAAGCCCCGCAGCTCCACGTTTCGGAAGTCCAGGTGCTGCTCCTGGCACCACGGAGCTGCAGGCAGACTGGTGGGTGCGCGGGCATCGGGCCAGGTAGAACGCCCCACCTGGACCAGCCAGGCCTTCCTGTCCAGTCCTAACCCTGCCCTGACCCTAATCCAATCTGCTGCCCATTCTTTTTTAAAACAAGTTACTCACACACACCCCAAAAGCATAGGTTCGACTCCGAAGTCCTAACCAGAGTGCACAGGTAACCAAGGCGTGTGAAGCTGCGATCACGCGAAGCCCACCCAAGAGGGGCGTGGCCGCGCCCAGCGCCCCAGTGCGGCTGCAGGGCTCTTGGGGCTGCCCGGACAGACTTCACCATGACAGAGCCGAAGCTGCCTTTCAGGGAACTACCCAAACTTACTTTTCTGAAGGCAGAAAGCACAGATGGGGGGTCAGCAGTGCCAAAGCGCGTCTGGCGAAGGCGGGGAGGGGCCGTACCAGCTGCGACGAGCTGGGGTGCTGCTCGCCTCCGGGACGCGCCTCACGTGCACAGGGCTCCTTGGGCGGCCCATAATCTCTTAACCACTTTCAAAACACCAGTCGCAGCACACTCAAGGAAGGATAACACATGCCCATTTTTAAAAAGCACACACATTTTTTTTAAAGAACATAATTATTGAAAGAGCTTTGGGAAATTAACACAGCCCTACTGTGGAGGTCAGATCCATCTGGAGCACAAAGCGAAAGCCAGGAGCCGCCCGGCACGTTTGCCCGATGGGCAGCGGTAGCGCTTCTCAGCACAGCGGCCCCGGCCTCCCGGAGGACACGCAGGCAAGTGACTGATGTACCCTTCCCATGGCAAAGACACCCTACCACTCTCTGTGCTCGGACAGGGTGGTGCCCTGTTCCCCTGCCTCGCCCAAGACAGGCCTCCAAGGTCTCGGTGCTGGCTAACATGGAACCAAGCACGCTCGCGTGCATCTTTCTGGAGCTGGGGCCTCATGTGCCATCAGCTCTCAGCAACGTCACCGCAGAGGCCCAGCACACTTTCAACAAAATCAACTCGAATGAACGAGGGACAAGGAGGGGGGCGGCGCTCTTTAAAAGTGCAACATCCGTCATGTCGGCATCCGAGGTCGCAGAAGAACCCGGGAGTGCTTTCGTTTGCCTGTCAATGCATCGCCTTCAGAGCTTCAAGCTTTTTAATTAAGGAATCAGTGGTACCGGGAAATTAGCCCCAGCTTATTAGCCATGTCAGAAGTGCACAGAAACTGCCAGGCGTGGTGGCACACACCTGTAATCCCAGCACTCGGGAGGCCGAGGCAGGAGGATCAGTGTGCGTTCGAGACCAGCCTGGGTTACAAAAGTGTGAGCTCAAGGCAGCTTGAACTGCATAGTGAGACCCTGTCTCAAAAAGACAAAAAAAAAAGAAAAAAAAAAAAAGAAGTGCAGAGATTCTACCAAAGCTGTGAAGTAAAGGAAAATCTACAACGCCCATTCCTCTTTCCTTTTCATTTCATTTTACTACTTGAGCTGCCTTGCAGTGGCCTTTTGATAGGTATCTGCCCAGACTTCCCGGGACAGTTAGGCAATTTTAAGCCGGGCAACAGAGAGTGCGACTTCTCTGCTCAGAACTTTCCTCCCCGCTGAGGTCCCAGCTCCGATGCACTCCGACACCTACAGACTCTACTTACAGCTCGGACATTTAGTTTTCTTGCTGGTTCAGATGAGCCAGTTCTAAGAATGATTGATGGCACTGCGGCAAGATGTTCGTGCAGAGACGGTACACTGAGGCCTTCTGCCCAGGAAGCAGCGTCACCCAGGCTGGCCCCGACTCAACAGATTCATCTTCAAAGACTTGCTGCCACCCACAGCGGAGCTGGGCCCCTTCACACACTCTTCGCATCTCTGCCTCCCTTACATGGGCATCCACCAGCATTCTCCTGCCTGCTCGGGTACGCTGTTCCTTAGAGTCCCATTAGAACCACACTGGCAGACACAGAGGCTGACGTCACTGCACTGTAAAAGTCCCTGCTGGACCACGTCCAGAGAGGCCTTAGCACAAAGTGTATTTTCTACAAAAGAACTCCAGCAGCCTTCGGCTGCTGTACTGAGGCAGCTCCTGGCCGGGTTCAACAGCCAGGCTCTTCCCTCTCCATGTATGGGCCCGGACATGGGTCGAATGGGCTAAGCCACCAGCCCTTCGAGGACAGACTCTGTCCTGTGTGCTCTTCCACCCCGTGTTCCCTAAGACAAGCTGGCACAGGATGACGGTCTGTGAGTGAACAGTGACCGAGCCACCTCGGCCTCGCCCCCAAGGGTATGGAGCTTTTGCACACAGTGGCTTTTATAACACAGTCATTTGCTGAAAGAATAGACTGGTGCACTGGACTGTGGGAAGGCAAAGCCTTTCTCTGATGTATCTGTAAATCCTGGGGCTGGGACCAAGCCAGACACAAAGAAAGTAGGAACAGTTCTGAGACCTATCCGTTGGGACTAAATTAAGTGACCTACCCAAAAACGTGCCTGGTAAAGTCTACATGGATTCCAGCTCCGGAAGACCCTTGTGTGGCTGGCACCATCTCAGACGCCTCCTGTGGCATCTGCTCTGTGGCCCCAGCAGGTGTGGATCATTGACATCATTTTCAAAGTGAGTGGGCAATGGGCCCGGCGGGATGGCTCAATGGTCTAAAGCGCCTGCTTGGGGAAGCTTGGGCGGCTTCAGGGACCGAGTTTCGATCCCCGGCACCACATGCTGCGCCAGCCCTGCCCTTGGGGCGGGCTGAGCCGGCCATAAAAATGAGTGAATAAACAAACAAGAGTTCTGAACTAAGAAAAAAATAATAAACAAAGTGAGTGGGCAAGGATACCCCAGGTCACAGGTTACCTCAAGGGCACAAAGCTGACAAAGAGAACCAAATTTAAACCCAGGCTTCTGGAGCCCTGAAGTGGACAGAGCCCCTGCATCTGAAGTTCTGTGGCTTCAGGGAGGACGGAAGAGGAACAAATCATGGATTAGGTGGAAGCAGAGGGCTGACAGGCAGGACTTCCGGGCTAGAATCCATCATTGCCTCTAAGTCCCGATCAGCCCATCAGAAAGCCTCGGCCCAGATCTCTGAACCAGGAACCCACTTGCCACAGGCTCTCGGAGCCTCTGCACCCAGGCTCGCGTGTAGAAAGACTAACCGAGTTTCCTGATGGACAGCTAGAAGTGAAGGAGGGCTAACCAGCTCAGGTCAGGGGAATGCATGTGGTTACCCCTGGTTTTGTTTTTTGGTTTTTTGTTTTGTTTTGTTTTGTTTTTTGTGTTTTTGAGACAGGGTCTCGCTATGCAGTTCAGGCTGGCCTTGAGCTCATTTTTGTAGCCCAGGCTGGTCTCGAATTTACACTGATCCTCCTGCCTCAGCCTCCCAAGTGCTGGGATTACAGGCGAGCACCATCACGCCCGGTTTACCCCTGGTTTCGGAGAGAAAATCAATTTGTTGACCCGTAAGACTTAAACCTCCCACGCACGTCACAGAAGCAAGACACTTGGCTTCTGCAGCATCGTTAATCTGCACTGTGTGAGCGCAGTGTCCTTTCCAGGCCTAGAGTGAAGCCTTTCATGAAATCAGATGTGCAGGAAACATTTCCTGTTCGTATTAGTGACATCAAATACAAACCTAAAATCTCATACATCCGCACACGAGCAAAACAATTCACTGTAATTAATAGTGACTGCGTTCTAGGAGGTCCAACAATAATCCCCCTATTCGCAAGCTCCGAACACCCCATTTCCAGCGCAGGCCCCAGCAGTCGTCCTCTCCAAGGCCCATCTTTCCTAGGCCTACCCACCCACCCTCCTTTGTTCTGCCCCAGTGGCCCACGAGGGAGGGCGTCTCCTTATCGCAAGGGTTAGCAGTCTGATTAGGCCAGAGAAGGCCGGTGTTGGCAAGAAACTAAAGCCAGCTCAGCAACAATGGCAAGTAACTTCCCAGAGAGACAGAGAGAGAGAGAGAGAGAGAGAGAGAGAGAGAGAGAGAGAGAGAGAGAGAATGCTGTGATTTCTCTGTTCCTACACTTGCCGGAAGCCATAAATATTTATAAAGAACGCTCGTACATTTTCCACGTTCGAGGGCACGACTAAAGAAGTCTGCGTGTACACATGCACACGTGCTGACTGTTCTTTCAAACTGCCAAGAAGAATGCTGAGCAGACAAGCAAGCACTGCGGGAAAGGCCTGGGTTCTTTCTGTCTGAAATGTCATCTGGTCATCGCTACGCGGTCGTCTTTGCGCACCATGTCAAAAAAGAACAAGACAGAACCTCCAAACCTGACTGCACTTCTCGCTGCCTGCTCCCCAAAGTGTCCCAGGGTTGTCCCCAGAGCTGGGCAGCACCTGTGCATACTGTAGCCATACAGAGCTGCCTCCCTCCCCGGCAGACAGCCCCTCCCTCGCACGCAGCTTGCCCTCAGCCTTCTGGCGACCTCCTTTGCAGGCTTGCTCTTCTCAGGCACATCAGGTTGCCAGTGTGGCCCCGCCAAGTGGTCCAGCAGGAGGCGCTCTGTGAGGATAAAAGCACAGGCCCTCCACTCAAGCACTCCATTTCGCTTCCAGTAGAGGCTTAAATTAAGAGTTCAATGATCACCAGTTAAAGAGATCCCACCCAAAGTCCCACTTAAGTGGATTTGGATTGATAATAAAACAGCTACTGTCTGTTGCCTGCCAGGAACTGCATTAGGTGCTTTAGGGAATCACTCTTTACAACATCACATAGAAAATCCCAAAACATCACCATGTGTACAAAATTGTGCAGCGAAAACTATAGAAATTGTGAGACCATGGGACCAGATATGCCATGCAAATCAAAAGTAAAAATACAGGCATCCAAAGAAAAACAGCAGTGCCATTTTTACACCATAAATGCTTACATACCTGAAGACAACAATGTACTTCCCTTGAAAACGACCTGGGCTAAGCAGTAGGTGCTGGAAGCGTGGCAGTGCCGGTTACTGTGGGGTGGCAGGGGAGTTATGGGGAAGAGGGGGTGTTGTTCTCACAGCCACGGGAAGGTGTGGCTGCCCGCACACCTGATACATGGAGCGGGGAGGGGGTGACATTTAGTGGGAGGTGTTTCCCCAGTTTACCAAGACTTTCTCACGTTAGGAAACTGAAGCACAGAGTGGTTCCGAGAGCCACAGAGCACACTGCAGTCACGGCGGGTACAGAGCAAGGTGAGCCCTGGTCTGCAGCCCACCCTCGCCCTGTGTTGACGGGGAGGGGTCTGTATCTTGCGGGTTGAGGCTCAGATCAGAACCTCCAACCCCCCATTCTTGCCCTGTCCACCTGGCCTCTGGGGAGTGGATTCCGGTGGGAATGTCCACACCCGCAGTGTGACAGGATCCCGCCTCAGGCCCTCAGCTGTGGTGTACAGGAATTAGCTGCCTGGGTAGAGTCAGGCTCCTTCCTGCCTCCACACTCTCGCTCCAAAGCTCACCTGTCTAAATCACCGGGATCCCAGCAGACTCCTTGGAGCCTTGAGATTCACTTTCTGAGGCCCGGAACTGTTTTCACCACCTCCCTTCCTGGGGGCTCTGGTGTCTGCTCCTGGCTGAGGAGAAGATGCCGTCCTCCCCCACAGAACCATGGCTGCCCACAAGCCCTGCAGAACCATTGCATTCTGGGAGCCCCTCCTTCTCCGGCTCCACGCTGCCATGGGGACCAAATCCAAGCTCCCAGCACAGCCTGCAGGGCCGCCTCTGATGGTCCCCAGATTGCACTGCGAGCCCCAGCCCTGTCCCCACCCCTGTCCACATCAGACGTTCAGACACACTGAGTCACCTGCAGTCCTGAGCACTGCTTGGCTTCTGCCTACCAGCCTGGGTGCTGTCACTGCTCTCTGCCCTCCAGGGGTCTGGCCCCACATTCTGACTAGGAAGGGGTGCCCCCCTGGCTGTTCCAGGTACACACTGCACAGCACAGATCACAGTGCTAACCCACTTGGCTGAAACTGCTCCTGCGTCTGTGGCTAGTAAGCTCTGTCCAGGAGACCTAGGGCGGGGTAATGCATACATGAGCAGAGCCTTTGCATAGCATGCAGCAGGAGGGAGCGCCCACAGGGGGCTCCCATCTGCCCACACATGTCCTTCTCCAGAGCAAAGGGCACACCACACAAAGGGCCCAAGGAAGCACTCAAGTGAGCTGCTCCGCATGGCCAGGGCCGGGGATGATCATTTGTCCAACAATTAGGTTTACAGCAAGGACCCAGGCAGATGGAACCCCGGCATCACGGGGCTCACACTCCAGAGGTGGGAGGTCAGGCAGCGAATCAACCCGGGGACAGGACGTGGAGTGAACAGCGCTGTCAGAGTTCCTCTTGGTGATGACGCCGTGGAAAGGTAAAGCCAACTAGGAGCCAGGGTGGCCTCCCTAGGCTGGTGCAACTTGAACAGAGACCTGGCAGGGTGGGGTGCGATCCATACTCCTGTGGCCTCAAAGGAGCAGGGACAGTAACTGCCGAGATGCCGAAGAGGGCACAGGCCTGCTGAGGTCAAATTCAGAGAAGAGGATGGAGGAGGGTACAACTGCAGGCCAAGGATAATACGGCACTTCCTGCAGACCCACTGTGTGCGGAAGAGCAGTGTGCTCAACCCCAGAGCCACGCTCCACCCTTACAGGCCCTCAGCCTGGCCACAGAGGTTCTAGGATGCTGGAGCTGAGGCAGTGCTCAGATACAGGCTACGGGCAAAGGTCCACTCGCACCCTGGACAGGCCTTCCCTGAAGGCAGGTCCAGGTGGCCAGGTCACCCCCTGGTAACTTGGGGGAAGGAACTAGAGAGAGAACTCTTCTCTGCCTGTGAAGTGGCCAGGCACTTCAGGAACAGCAGCTTTCCCATCAGGTAGAGGGAATCAGCAGCAAGACACCGGAAAACGTGTGCTTGCTGGGGAAATTATATAATAAAGGCAAAAGCTTCCCATTGCTTAAAGTAATGAAAACAAAAGTGAGGATTTATAAGCTTCCCAGCTCTGACCTAAACTTGCTGAGCATTATTTTTCTACATCTCCTTCCACTTTGGAAAACCACTACTAATTGCATTCACATAACACAGTATCAACCAAACCTGGATTTGGGTTTCCTCCAAGACCACCAACGGGCTCAAGTTACAGCAAGCTTATTGCGCAGTCTCAGGGTCTCTCCCCTCCCCTCCTCTCCCCTCCTCTCCTCTCCTCTCCTCTCCTCTCCTCTTCTCTCTTCTCCTCACTCCTCCTCCCTCTCTCACCAAACCTAGAATGCTGTAACCTTTTAGGAGAACCACACAGATAAATATTTGATAAGTAACATTTTAAATAAATCTCAAACATATAAATGAGAAGAGCGCAGACTGCATTTTCAACTCACAGAATAATGAAGGGTCTCTCTAGGCATACAGCTTTTGGTGGAGCTGAAAACTTGCAGCTAATGGGAAAAACATTTATGCACTGGGCTCGCACAGCTTTCCTTGTGTTTCCTGGTGCATGCGCTCCTGGCTGGACTCTAGGAAAGCCCAGAGCTCGGCTGCAAACAGAGACTGCAAGGACCTAAGGACCAGTCTCTCAGCACCCCACCAGAGTCCTGCCAGGAACATGGCTCCAGTGCCCTGCAAGGGGACTGCTGGTCATTGTCACAGCAGGACTTCTGAACCCTCAGGGGCAGAAACATTTCCAGTCTCAGTCTTTCCGTCATAGCCCAGGGCTCACATCTCAGAACACAAAATGCAGGTAATTTCCGGAGGATTAAAGCGCCTAGCAGGTGCTCAGCCAGGGCCCAGCAACGGCTAACAGAGCAGATGTTTGGGGGCGGGAGAGGCACAGAGCACCGTCGCCACCGCCACCTCCAGTCACCACCACAGTCTCTGCCAGGGCCCTCCCAGGCCCACTTCCCTGACACGCTCTCTGAGGGTGGCCTCCAAGCCCCACACACAGGGCCTAGTGGCTTGCATCAGCACAAGAAAGGGAGAGGGGAGAGGCGGTGACAGAGAGATGCTCGGCCCCACCTTTGCAGGAAACTGGTGCTGCATGTCACTGTTGCATTCTCTCCCTGTCACCTCTCTTGGACTTTGCAGGTGAGGAGCCCAAGGTCACCTGGCTGTGGGCAGAGCCGAGGCCGGATTCCTCCCCAAGCCACCGTGGTTTAATGCAAACGTTAGGCAATGCTAGCGGCTTCTGCCTGCAGGGAAGCCATGGGCCAGGTTCCTCTCCCTCACCCCCCCCCCGCCCCCACCCATAGGGCCCCGGGAGCAGGAGAGGAGGCACCA
>PVJA010058218.1:0-10156 GCA_004027025.1 Myocastor coypus
GACACAAGTCCATTCCGAGCACGGCCACCTCTGGGTCTGTAAATCGAGGGCTCCATGGCCAAGGGCAGAATCGAAGGCCTTGGGGGCCCTAGAAGAAACACCATACCAGGGAGGGCAGGGGGCAGGAACTGTCACCTGCAGTCAGCCAGCCAGAAATCCAAGTCCCCTTCTGGACCCAAGAACCAGTGTCACCCAGGGCTGCTTGTCTCCATTGCAAGCCAATGGCAATTGCTCTTTGTGTGTGTGTGTGTGTGTGTGTAAAGAGAAACAGAAAGAGATATGTTTTGTGTGTGTGTGTGTTTTTTTTTTCTACAAGGCCATCAGCATTCTAGCAGCGTCCTGAGAAATTCATCAAATTATTTAACCTTTGCAGGAATAAATAATACATGTGCTTTCTCAGGATTTGTTCTGATTAAGCTGTTCTGGAGTGGTGCCAGGCCTGAGCCCGCCCCGGGAGAGGCAGGAAGGAGGCGGGTGGCACAGGATGGGAAATCAGGCGGCCAGTGGCGGCTGGACAGGAGGGGGCCGATGAGGCCGGAGGTGGACCCCTGTGAGCCCTGCCATGTTGGCAAATCACAGAGGAAGAAAGTGAATGCCCCCAGCCACCACCAGTCCCCTTGGAGGCTGTGGGGCCTCATCCGTCTCTGAGGATGGAGGTCGATGGAGACAGAGGTGGCTTTGGGATGTGCCTCAAGCTGTCAAGTGCTTGTTTGTGTGTCCAGGAGGCAGGCTTGGATCTGAATCGCTGTTCTGCCCTCTGCCAGGTGTGGCACCTGCCCCTCCTGGTGCCCACAACTCATGCAGGCAGGGGGTGCCAGCAGAACCTGGCGTGTGCTCACAGTGTGTTCTCAAAAGATAGTGTGTTGGATAATACTACATTTCTGGCGAGTGGTTAGTGCCAACTCAAGGACAATTTTGTACGGTTCCACCCATAAATGTACCACACACGCTAATGCTGAGAGTTGATGTGTTTTCAGTAAGCAACCTCTGAACTTCTGCCCCAGGAGGACCCACAGGGTTTGTGGTTTGCCCATCCTGAGAGGACCCTGGCTGGGAGGAAGACAGGAAGTAGAAGGGTCTCAGCTTCCAGGGTCCATTGCCCATATGGATATAAGCACAAAACCCAAGCTTTTCAATAGCATGGACTTTGTGGGAACTTGAACTCAGTCCAACAGTCTTGAGAAGCTACAGAGACATCACAGACAGGAAGGCACAGCACGCGGGACCTTTTGCAGACACAGTGAGGATCATAGGAAGACCGTAGAGAGGACCTGGAAGTTGGCCGTGCGAGTGCAGCTCGAGGGAAAGCCTGGGTGCCAGAAAGAAGCCTCATCCTAGGCCTCTGCTCACCCACGCTGGGCTCCCCACACGGAAGAAGCAGGGAGTCCCAGAGGCCGGTGCGCAGGGCTGCCAGCCGAGCCAGCTGGGCCCAGCAGGGTGCAGAGGAGATGAGAAGCAGCTTCACTTCCCCTCCTGCGGCCTGAACGTCCCAGCACGCGTGAGCAGCACCACCCCGTCGTCTCCAGGCATCTGTAAAGAAAAGGAGAGCTGGCAGGTGTGTGGATTCCAGTCCAGATCTGCCGCCGCGCAGCTGGAGGCCTTGGGCAGGAGGCCTGACCGGTCCTCTGAGTGCATTTCACTGTCCACCATGACAGGGCAGTGGGGACTCCTGCCTGGAGTGTGGGACTCCAGGAGTAGCAGCTGCCGTGAGAATGAATGATCAGAACCAGCGAGGCCGGCAAGGATAGAGGGATCCAACGAGAACTTGATACGTGAAGCCCAGAGTGGCGGTCCCAGCAGAGCCAAGCCAGCCCCTTGCTCCGCAGCAGAAGCCTGGGATGGGAAAGATTTGCAGTTGCCCAGTGATAACCCCAAACAAACCCTCTTGAAACCACATATCATTTTCCTCTTAAAGAAATAAAATCTCTAATTAGAGTTTTCTCTGAACGTTTTCTCTTTGAAAAAAATTAAAAATGTATAAACCCTCCTGTACCACGTATGTATATTTCATTGCTGTATAATTGGGATCTTTGTCAGGAACCGGGGTAGCGGGTGACAGCCTTTTAATCGGCTACAGATGCTAATGGGGACAGAGACATTTTCCTCCTCTTTGCTCAACTGTTCAGCCAGAGACTGGAGTCCTCCCTAATAAGTATTTATGTCAAAACCCTTTTTGGGGAGTTGGGGGAAGGAACAGCTGTAATGCAGTTGAAAGACGGGGCTCTGATTACAGCGTGCCTGCAAGGGGGGGAATCACTTTTGGAGTGAAACAGTGTTAATCAAGTTAATCACAAAACCCGCGCTATAATTGCTTCTGCTCTCAGACAAAATTTTACTTTTATCTAAATTACTAAAGTGAGGAAAGTGCAATCCACTCTAATTTAGCTTTTGAGCTAAAGAGAAAGCGTGTGTGGAAGGCTGGAGAGGTTTTTAAACATCAGGAGAACTCGTGCTATGGAATTCAACACTCCTCCCTGTCCCCTCCCTGCCTCCTCCTCTATCTCCCTTCCCTCCTTCCCTCCCTCCCTCTCTCCCTCCCTTCGAGACCACTCAGCTGAGGACTGTGGGCTCCAGGATCTTCTGCTGAAGGCTGTGTTAGCAAGTTACTTAGCCTCTTAGTGTCCTCAGTTTCCTCATCTGGGTAATGGGGATGACCTACCTTGGCCTACCTGAACATTCTGGAGCAGGTTGAATGCACTGGCATGGATGAAGTGCTTGGCTGCGTGCACCCAGGAAGCGTCAGCTCAGCGGGCGCAGGGGAGCATGCCTGGAGTCCCAGCATCCTGGGAGGATAAAGTAGGATGACGGAAGGTCTGAGCCCAGCATGGGCAGCCTGCTAAAACAGCAAGACCCTACCTTAACTTTTAAAACTGAAACTAAAATAAAAAAGGGGTTGGGAATGCAGCTCAGTGCGAAGGCCCTGGGTTCAACCCGCAGTACCATCAAAAGAAAAAGAAAAAATAAAGTTGGCTGCTTTAGCATTCTCTCCATTTGCCTTCCCCTCCCCTTCCTCGCTCTCCTCTCCCCTCTCTTCTCCGACTTTATGCCCCTGATGCTGAGCATGCCCTCTGTGGGAGGCAGGCAAGGCCTGTCTTCAGGGCTCATAGCCTGGTCTCCATTGGTACAAATACAAGAGGAAAACAAGCAGGGCTGCCGGAGAGCCTAGAAGACCGCTTCAGGACTGGCCCAGAGGATCAGGGACACCTTCTCCTGTCAGGGAAATCAGGGGGGCGCTGTGTGGAAACACAGCCTTGTAGCTGGGTGTTGGGTGCCAGCTCAGAAGCAAGGTGAGCAGGTGCAGGAGGAGCCACACTGGGCAGGCAGAAGCAGTGGCGTGAGCCAAGACCTGAGGGGACCTGCAGGGGTACAAGGCTCAGGAGGCTGTGCCCACACTGGGCGACAGCTGCAGACCTCAGCTGAGCCTATTCCTAAGTATCATTCCTGCCCCATGCAGCCCCCAGGTTGGCTCCGAAGGAGGAGCCTTACTTTCCCTTCTTGGAGGACACCTCTGGCTGCACAGTGTGTTGCCACACCCGGCCTACTTCCACCAGCCTCCCCCTCTCCCAGTGGTTTCTTGGGATCTCTGAAATTCACACTCAGTCCAACGATGAGCTGATGTCACCCAACTTGCCCGGAAACACAGATTAGAGAAAACACACACAGTCAATTTAACTGGCAATTAAACAGGCTCCCCTATGTAATTAGCGTCAAGACAACTCACAATTACTACGGGGCACGCATTTGCAGCCGATGCTTCACATTTATGGAGAGCGACAATTACTGGGCGCTAATATCTTAACAGGAAGCCGAGGAAATTTGTGAAACTTCTTCAAGGAGGCAGGCTGCCCTATCCCTTTGCACTGTAAATAACTGTCTTGTAAAGGCGGCTGTAAAGTCAAAAGGGGGAGGCTTGAAATGGTGCAGAAGTGGAAAAATTTTACGCTATTCAACGTATCTGATTGCTCTTTTGAGATGACTGGTTTCTGGAGACTGACAAGTTGTGCCGTTTTGTGATAACAAACACCAAAGGCTGGCAGGTCATCTCAGGTGGGCCCTTCACACCCCTTCTGGCTCCCAGGTCTCACTGAGATTCTCTTAGAGATGGGGAGATGAGGTCAACGAGGTGAAGTGACTTGCCTAAAGTGAGAGCTTACAAGACAGGCCTCAAACTGCCATATCCATTGCAAGGCTCGGTCTGCAGCTTGGGCCTCAGGCTACCTTACTTTTGGTTGTCTCCCTGGTGCTTACAGAAAATACCGCTGAAAACTAACCCCTCTGGACAGTGCCTCCCCTAGATCTCCTTTGTGGCTCCAAGCCCTTATTCCTTGAAAAGTGGAATGCTTGAGATAATTTTTGGGTCAACCATGTTCCATAAAAGAAGTCATCAAGGACTGCTCTGGGAAGAGTTTATTTTCCTTCTCTTAGCTTTTTACAAATACTCCTAGAAGGGATTACAACCATCCTTCCTGTTAGCAATTAAAGAAAGTTAGCCGGCCGCAATATACAAGCTTAGCAATGGAAAGACTTCAATAAAGGCTGTAGTGTCAGTTAGCTATTGCTGCATAACAAACTCATTCAAACCCCAGGAGCTTAAAATACAATGATCTATGACCTCTGCCCCCTTGCTTGTCTGGTCTGCTAAATTGGGCTCAGCGACTTTTCTCCCAGCAGGTCTTGGCAAATCTGACCTGCAGGTCACTGGGCTGCCTGGGCCAGCAGGTTGGCTGGGGCATGATCTACTTATGTGAATGGCAGAGGCTCAGGCGCATGAGCAGAAACAAGCAAAGAAGGCCTAGATGGACTTGAATTCTGCCCATAGGCATGGCTAAAACAAGTTACCTGATGATGCAGTTTGAGTGTGTGTATTAGTTAGGGTTTTACTTAGAGGAGCAGATATTATCACAAGATATACCATATATAAAGAATTATAAGATTGGCTTACAGCAGTCAGCTGCAGAGTCAAATGAGGGTGTCTTGCACACCCCAGACTGAGGAATTCAGTCCCAAGGCCTGAAGCTCACTGCAGTGTCCTTGCAAGTCTGCGTCATCAGCCGATGGGTCTGTGATGGAAGACTGAAGAGTCTGAGATGGACGCTGAAGAGTCTGAGATGGAAGGATCCAGGCCAGAGGGTAAGGAGTCTGCGCTACAAGACAGGCAATGAAGTCTGATCCAAAAGCAAAGACTGAAGCTCCTCTGAGGAAGTGGAAGTTTGGCCCCTTCCTCAGCTCCTTTATGTGGTCTCTTTTGCCCAGTCACACTGGGGTGGGCCCATTGCATCCTAGGGCCAGCCCTCTGAGCCCACCAGCAGGAAGCCAAGTTGACACAATGTATCAACCAGTACTGCGTGTCACGCAAAGATTTACACGCCCAGTATGGCCCCAGTTGTGAGGCAGTAGGACTTTTAAGAGGTGAGCCCTAGAAGAAGGCAGTGAGGTCAGAAGGCAGCGTCTACTACATTGCTGTGACTCTGCTACATTGTTGTACATCATGGCCCCCCTATGAACTCCTCCCACTCAGCATGCAGTTGTTTCTCTTCTTGCTCCAGGGCATGTGACCAAAGGAGCCCTCACCAGAAGCTGAAAGGATGTGGCTACCTAATCTCAAACCATGAACTGAATAAACCTTCCTCCTTTATAAAGTACTCAGGTTAGGCCTTTTTGGTATAGCGACAGGAAGCAGACTAAGTCATATGACTGGCTCAAGGCAAGAGAAGAGTGAAGAATTGTGAGCAGGGAGGGAGTTGATCTGTTCACTACAATATAATAAAATAACCGCGAAGTCATTTTCTTGCTTAAAAATCAGTATTTGATGGGAAAGGAGCTAACAGCTAGAAGAATGTGACTTAAAGCTTTAATTTATGACTCTGGAATGGGAATAAAATCACAACTATCTCACAGGGGTTTTATGGGGCTTAAATGAGGTAATTTGCACAATTTATTGGCATTAAACAGGCCTAGCCAGTCATACTGCATTCAATAATTCTCACCATCTCTAGGGTGACCACTCATGCTAGCTTACCCAGGACTGACCATCGTGGGAGGAGTCCTTAGTCCCTGGGAGATCTACATTCCTGGGAGGAGTCCTGCATTCCCTGGGAGGAATTCTACAGTTCCTGGGAGGAGTTCTATAATCCCTGGGAGGAGTCCTGTATTCCCTGGGAGGAGTCTTGCATTCCCTGAGAGGAGTCATACAGTTCCTGGGAGGAGTTCTATAATCCCTGGGAAGAGTCCTGCATTCCCTGGGAGGAGTCCTACAGTCCCTGGGAGGAATTCTATAATCCTTGGGAGGAGTCCTATAATCCCTGGGAGGAGTCCTATGGTCCCAGGGAAATCAGAATGCTAGTTCATCCTGACTTTCCCATCACCAAAATCCTATGAGCTAATCTGCATTGCTTGGCAGACTTTCTCATTTACCCCTTATAACACCCATCTCCCCAAAGGACCCAGATGCTGCTACTGCACCCAGAACTCAGGCAGCATTAGGGACTATGGAGAACAAAGGATTAACTGTTTAATGGACTGTCCTTGAGGACCTAATGCTCTACTGAGAAGTAAGATAGGATACTCAGAGTTTCTTATCACACCATCACACACAGACTCACACAGACACACACATAGACACATAGACACATGTACACGCATAGACACACACACAGATACACACACACACACACACACACACACACACACAAAGCAATTCTGGCAAATGAAATGTCCCTAAGGATGGCAATATTGGGATTTCTTTAAAATTAAGAGCTATGTTTCCTGATAGCTGCTCTACTTTGATAGCCAAGGTGAGTCTGGCTCCAGAAATTCAAGGAAAATTACTGCTGGCAAGCATTTCCTCCATACAAGGAATTTGACTTACTTCTCCCACAGGGGGTCTTGTTCTAAATATATTTATTTACACACTGGAAAACTTTACAAGCACCGAGGACTTGTGGAGTCATTGTGAGTCTTCTGCTCCCTGAAATGCTGGAAACAGGTGCAGGAACAAACGCTAAGACAAGGTTCAGGCCCAGTCCCTCTCTCCTCTCCTTGCAGCTAGATCCTTTAGTTTCATGAGTTCACTGTTTTAAACAGTCATAGGTGTTGGGGCCCGGCGGGATGGCTCAGTGCTCTAAAGCCCCTGCTTGGGAAAGCTTGGGCAGCTTCAGGGACCTTGGTTCGATCCCCGGCACCACATGCTGCGCCAGCCCTGCCCCCAGGGTGGGCTGAGCCAGCCATAAAAATGAGTGAATAAACAAAGGTTCTGAAACAAGAAAAAATAAATAAATAAATAAAATTAAAAAAAATAAACAGTCATAGGTGTAATTCTGGGGACACAGTGTGTGGCTGGGGTGTTCCCTGAGGATGTCCCTCCTCTGAGAAAGGAAAATCAGGCTTCTGATCCCAGGCCTATTTTTTAATAATCAGCCGTAAGCCAGGCCTCTACCCTGCAGCTTCTTCCACTGCAAAGTGTAGGATGAAGATTGTACCGAGCTGATGAGGTGTAGTGAAAAACCAGATAAGATGACATGAATGATATGCTCAGAACACACAGCCATGTATCAGAAAGCAAGCACTAGGCACTGGTTGGGTGCTGGATGAGGGAACACTATGAGAGACACAGGGCGACAACTGTCCTACAGCAGCCAGAGTGAGCTTCGTACACAGTCTGGGCCCATCCAATGGGAACTACTATCATTATTATTGTGATCATCTTCAATCAGGGCATGGAAACAAGGCACAGAAGCAGCATCCTGAGGACTTGTGCAGCCTCACATCCCCTCGGTCCTCAACTATGAGGCCTCATCTGTGCAAGGAATATAAAGCAACGAGCATGGCAGGAGGCATGATGCTGGTTCATCTTTTGACAGCAAAACCCAAAAGCTGAATAGAAGTGGGGCTGACGGGTTCTCTTATTCACCCCCATTTCCTCCCCCTCCCCATTAGCATGGCTACCACTTGACTTGTCACGATGGTGGTGCTGGCCACTGGTCACCAAGTGTTTGTGGCCTGCCACATGCTTCCCTGGCCTGGAGTTACCATTCTGTTCCCTGGGAAGCACCCCAGCAGGAGGGTTCACAGAGCACCCCCATATTTCTGAGCCTGTAGATCTGGGGTGAGGGCTCAGAGTGTGCATTTTTCAACAAGCCCCCATTTGGAGGGCTTACCATGGATGCTGCTGATGTAGAACATTTCTTCTCTTTTGAAGGTGGGAAAACCAAGGCTCTGGAGGTGAGGTGAGCTCTGATAATTATAACCGCTAGTTATTGAAAACTAACAAACACTGAAAGTGCTTTATATCCAAGTTCGTTGTCCACTCTCCTAACTACCATAAGGAATGGGACCTTTTACTCCAGTCCACAGTGGTAAACTGTGGCATGAAGCCGAGGTGGCCTATCTAGGTCCCAAGATTCCTAAGTGGCAGAAAAAATATTGACTGCCAGATCCACCTGGCCTATGCACTGGGCCTCTTCCCATTTGGAGAGAGTCCAAGAGGTGGGTATGGAATGGAGAGGCGCTTTTTCAGCCCTGCTTGCTTCTGGAACCCTCTGGGCACCGGCTGAACTGAACCACTGAGACTTCCCTGATCTCTAGCCTGCAGATTTGAGACTTTGCAGCCCTCACTGTATGGGAGAAAGTTCCCTAAAATATCTTTCTAATGTACCTCTCCTCTGCACTGCTCATGGGTTCCATGAAGAAGATAAAGCCTACAAAGGGGAAGCCTGCCCTGCCTTCTTCCAAAAGCCTGTGCATAAATGTGTAATGCAGCCAAGACTAAAAGCCCAAATCAGCCAGGGCCGCGTTTGACCTTCAGCAGTGCTCTGAGCCCTCTGTAATTACATGCAACAAGTGCTCATTCATTCATTGGACAACAAATTGTCCTTGCCGTCCTTGTGCGGACAAGGCATTGTATCAGAAGAGATTAATTCAGCATGAGATGGTGAAGACCTAGACAGCAAGTAGGTGACAAGAAGTTACATAGTGAACAGTTGTGTTACACTGACTTAAGTCTGCTTTTTGTTTCTATAACAAAATGCCTGGTAATATATATAAAAAAGCTGTTTTTGGTTCATGATTCTGGTGGTGACTGGAGGTTCCAAAGAGCCTAATACCAGCATTCTGGTAAGGGCCTTCTGGTTGTGTCACAGTGTGGCAGAAAAGTGGAAAGGGGACAACAGGTAAAGCGGACCAAATGTGTTAGGCATCTTCCTTTATAATAACTGGCTCTCATGAGAACCAAAGCATCCCATGAGACCATCCTTAGTCTCACATAAAGGAGCGTCCCCTGACCTAATTCCTTGCTGCTGGGCTCCACCTCTCAAAAATGTTACTGTTTCTCATCATGGCCTCCCTGCAGACCAGCTTTCCAGTACCTGAGCCTTTGGAGACCACATCCAAACCACATCCAGATCACAGCACAAACCTTAGGTGGGCGAGGACAGGAGATGAGGAAGGGGCTTCCTCTCTACAGAGATCTCTGGACCACTGAGCTGAGACTTGACTGAGGAAGAATAGCCAGCCAGCCAGCCCAGGAGGGTGTTGGGAGTGAGGGGGTGGGCAGGATCCAGAAGACAGAGCAGAGCGACGGGCATGGACAGGATCCAGAAGACAGCACAGGGCGATGGGCTTGGTGGAGGTGAGGCTGGAAGCAGGTAAACAGTCCGGGGTCTCTGTGAGCATGGGGATCAGATCCCAGAGGCAATGGGAGCCATTGAAGATTTCTAGCAGAGCGTGGCATGGCCCATCTACTTGCTGAGCTTTATCTCCAGTGAAGCTGGGTGCTCTGGTGAGGAAGTGAAATCCCACGGAAAAGGCCAGGGGCGGAGGTGCCTTATCGCCTGTCATCGCTCCTAGCGCTCTAGGTGGGGAGACGAAGGCACCCTCTGGTGGAAGGAGGAAGTGCAACAGCTGGAGGGCATTGGTTAAAGAAGACACAGAGAGATCTGGAGCCCTCAGACTCCGCTGCTGGCGGCCCCCACCCACGTGGTCGGTCTTTTAGTTGGACCCAACTAAGTAGTTGTATCACCAGACCACTCATGGCGAACCATTGCAGTGTAAGGTCAGTCAGCATTTCCCCTGGAGAGGCAATTGTCCCCAAGTACGCTTGGCTTTGCTTGCCTTCCCTCACACCCTCTCTCCCTGCTTTTCACCTCCCTCCCTCCCTCCC
>PVJA010058219.1:0-10172 GCA_004027025.1 Myocastor coypus
AATTTATTTATTTATTTTCTTGTTTCAGAACCTTTGTTTATTCACTCATTTTTATGGCCGGCTCAGCCCACTCCAAGGGCAGGGCTGGCGCAGCATGTGGTGCCGGGGATCGAACCGCAGTCCCTGAAGCCGCCCAAGCTTCCCCAAGCAGGCGCTTTAGACCACTGAGCCATTCCGCCGGGCCCCAGGAAAGCACTTTTTTAAATTAAAAATTTCCTACAAAAATCAGGGTGGCTTCAGGGAAGGGCTGGGGGGTGGTGCCTGGCAGTGTAGCATCTGTGCCTTTTCCTGTGGAAGCAGAGGGAAATCATCTGCTCCACACATCAATATATTCACCAACCAGGAAGTTGCACTGAGCTTTAGACTTTCTGTTGGTATCTTGTTTTTTAGGCATAGCTGATTAGAGCGTTGGTCAAGTATTTGAGCTCCGGATTCAGCCCTCCTCTCTTCCCCAGCAGCCAGGCTGAGCAGATACAATATTGCTCAAAATCCTAGCTGTCTAATCACATGATGGGCCTCTCTGGTGAACAGCCCCCAGCCCGAGGCTGGGGGGCTCACTGTGAGCACTGTGAGTTACAGGAGCACAACCTAGAACTCACTGTGAGTCTCTGCGTTGGCATATCCTCAGGTGTGACTGGGGTCTCGTGAATAATGAAGACATCTCTGTCAATTGGAAAATTACAAGGGTTTTAGATGCTTTGTTCAGGAATTCAAGATAAACACCAGAGAAAAATTTTATTACAAAATAGCATGAGAATGCAGCTAATGTGGTCGTCTTCAGATATAATGAACTTTAAGCCAAGTAGAGAGTATTCTGATTGGCTTTTCTAACTGGAGTGAGACTGATCTTTTCAAAACCCATGCTCAGTCATGCCAGCTCCTATTTAAAATCTTACAGTGGTCTTTGATTAACCTTAGGATGAAGAGCACAACCTGTAACCCGGTCTCCCAGGTCGTGTGAGATCGGCTCCTGTCTGTGTGCCGTACTTCTCTTGCTCTCAGGAGCAACCTTTCAGTATCTTTCTTTCTTTCTTTCTTTCTTTCTTTCTTTCTTTCTTTCTTTCTTTCTTTCTTTCTTTCTTTCTTTCTTTCTTTCTTTCTCTTTCTTTCTTTCTCTTTCTTTCTTTCTTTTTTATTTTTGAGATGTGCTCTTGTTATTTTGCCCAGGTTGGTCTTAAACTAATAGTGTCAAGAGATCTGCTCAGCTCAGCCTCCTGGGTAGCTGAGATTACACAGATCAACTTGCCTGAACGCTTTCAGTTTCTGGAGTGTGCTTGTATGGGCTGCTTTGGGCCCTCCCCTTGTGCTTGGATTGGTTGCTGCCCAGTCTCTTTCTTGTTTTATGTGCTTCTATTGCACATTACATTCTTTACTTCCTAGCATGTCATCTGTTTTCCTATTATCTGTAAGTTCTAAGGTGAGCTGTTTGTGTTCATAGTTGTATCCCTGCTTCTAACACCTAAGCTAAGTCCCTGGTGTACAGAGGATATTCAATATACCTTTGTTGAAGGCTTTAATAAACTGGTTTGAAACCCATCTACAGGAGATTGGCAAAAACTTTATCCAGAGATAAAGTTTGGATTTCCCTTGTTGTTATGTCTTCCATGTTCAGCTTATCCCTATTCTTTGCACCAGGCATTATTCTTACTCTTTTTCTTTTTTTGTGGGACTGGGGTTCAAACACATGACCTTACACTTGCCAGGCAGACACTTGTGCCACGGAACTATCTCCCCAGCCTCCAGGGCATTATTCTTGACCTATCTCAGTCTGCATGGAATTCTGTCTGATATCAGGGGCTTTGCCCATGTACTTACTCAAAATGTGCTTTTCCAGAGTCTTTGTCATTTGTACTCCTGAGGAAACTCTACTGTGTTCTCCAAAAGGCCTGTTGCCACTTACCAGTTGCACTCTGAGTCTGTCTCTGCATTATGGAGATTCTTCCTGCCTTGCTTCTCTGTGTCTGTGTGGCATCTCCTAGCCTTCTCTGTGAAGGGCTGTGCTGTCCTGGGCTGTTTCTCATCTTTGTTTGTGATAGAGTCCACGTGATCCAGCAGGTCTCACCTGGCTGTAGCCACCAAAAGGTTGTTTTTTTTTTTCTGTTGAATGTCACCCATTTTGGGGTGAATTAGTCTTGGTGAGTACAATATTTCCACTGGAGAAATACAGGAAACAGACACAGAGGAATTGAGTGAATTTGCCTGAGAACATACAGCTAGTTAGTAAAATCATTGGAATTAGATTGCCAACTTCTAGACTTTATATTGAAGTGTTTTTTCCACTCTCCTGAATTGGCTTACATTTGTGAGCAAAGGAATAGAAAATTTTGTTGACATTTTTCTGCCTATCTACTTCTGTAAAATCATAGCAAACTACTTGTCCAATTAGTATCACTTCATTTGATTCTTGGATGCAGAAATGGAAAGAAGAAACGGATAGCAATAAGCTTGACTTTTCTTTGCTTTCCCCTTCAGAGGTTCTGAGCACAATGTGCAGGGAATTCAGATCATCCAAAAACTCCAGTTAAAGAGAACTTGGGCTGGATGTCTGGTTGTGAGAATTGCTACCAGTCATCCAAAGGTTTCCCTTCAGTGTCTATTTGGTAAAAAGTGGCTGGAAAATGTATTCGTATTAGGTGCTAATGTGTCCATACCTTCAGTTTTTTAATAAAATAGATGAGAAAACAAGGCCTCAGTATTCCCACCTGAAGTGTGGCATTAAAATATAATACAAAAATATTCTAGCCGGGCGTGGTGGCACACGCCTGTAATCCCAGCACTTGGGAGGCTGAGGCAGGAGGATTGGTGAGAGTTAGAGACCAGCCTGGGCTACAAAAGTGAGCTCAAGGCCAGCCTGAACTGCATAGCGAGACCCTGTCTCAAAAAGACAAAAAAAAAAAAAAAGAAAAAAATTCTAAACTGTCTCATTCATGGACATCACAAATTTTTCTTAAAAGATTAAATATAGATATAATCCAAGGGGCACACATTTTAGGATTTTATAAGATTAGAGGAAAATGGATGTAGAGAAAGTTTCTGGTTCTTTAGTAGGTCAGATGGATGCTTGAGTTATTTTTTTTGTCAACCATTCTCATCTGGAAATGAAAAATTGGTGATGAGCAACCCACAGTAGATCACCTGAGGAATGATCATTTGCCAAGGAGACCCGGCCTCTTAAAACACCAGCTTAGCGCTTGCTTTGCAGCACATATACTAAAATTGGAACAATACATCAACATGGCTCCTGTGCAAGGACAACATGCAAAACAGCAGCTTAAGGACTTTTATTTATTTATTTAAAAAAACATTTTTTTTTTCCAATTAGGTATTTGGTACAGGGTTTCACTACACATTTTGGACTTGGGTGATCCTCCTGTTTTCAGCTTCCTCAGTGCTGGGATTATAGGCATCACACTCAGACTCTGTTGTTGGCTCAGTGCATGCCAGGGGGTGAGGGCAGCACTGTGTGCAGGACTGGGGAATCAAACCTTAGTCCCTGTGCTTACCAAAGCAGGTGTTTAGTCTGCTGTGCTATCTGCCCAGTCTCAGATTAAAGTTATTGTGTGTCTGCCTGCCATGCTTTTGCACTGTGAGTCTCTGACTTTCCTGCAGTAGACACTGGTTTCTTTCATCCACACTTCACACAAAGCCTTAGCACCGTTCTTTTCCTTCACCCACTGCCATAGACTTGCTTCCTCCACTAACCTGTGGACCTTCTCAGTGCAGACCCTTGATACAGACTTGTGTGAGATGTCATGGATTCTAGGCCTCCAGCTGGACTCATGGAGGACATTCCGGGGGCTCTAGGTCCTCAACTGGACTTGTGCAGAACACTGCCGTGGGGTCCAGGTGCTGAGCTATATTCTTTGGGTGTCTAGTGCATGGACAGATCTCCTGGGCTCTTCCACATTTGACTGTTTGGGTGAATATTATAAAATAGTCCTCTAAATTATATCTTTTAAAACCCATTCCCCTGTTAACCCTGATTAAGACAGAATTTAGGGGACTGAACTATCCATTGGTAGCTTCCCAGGTCTTGCCTACATCTGTGCAGATACCGTACTCCCTTTATTAAAATTTTCTCAACTGGCCTCATTTGCACAAGCAATGAACTATCAGATTATTGCTGGGACTCTGATAATATTTTTTTGGGTGTGTGTTTCTCCCTCACCTTTTACCTTTATTTTTATGTTTTCTTATTTTCCTTTGTCCCTTTCCTCTCAATTTCTTCCCTCTCCCTACCATTTTATTTTCTTTTGACATTTTCTCTGTCTGGTCATCATTTTTCTCTATCATTTATATCCATGTTTTTCATTAAAGTAACACTATTTACCTTTCTTAGAGATGGAGATGTGCTTCAGTTAATGAAGAGCTTAAATAGTTTGAAAAATATGACAGAAAGTATTTTTGTTGCTGGGAATGTAAGGTGGAACAAACACTTTGAAAAGTTTGATGATTTCTTAAAAAGTAGAGTGCACTTATGATCCAGCCATTCCCTTTGCAGGTATTTATTACCAAAGAAAATTGAAAGCGTGTAAGAACTTTTATGTGAATGTTCATAGCAGCTTTGTTTAAGATAACCCGCAAATGGAAACAATCTAAACGTCTACCAACAGGCAATTGTCTAAACAAATTGTAGTGTGTCTACACAGTGCAATACTACTTAGTAGTAGTTGTAAAGATAATGAGCTATTGGTATTCACAAATCTTGGGTGAATCTCAAAATAATGAGTCTGAATGAAAGAAGTCAGAACAAAGAGAACATATGCTGGATAATTTTCTTTGTGTAAAAACCTCACAGAAATAGGAAGTAGATCAATGGTTGCCTAAAAGCCTGGGGATTCAGGAATAGCCAGGAGTTAGGGAACATAAATAGTATGAGTTATTTTTTTTTGTCTTTTTGAGACAGGGTCTCACTATGCAGTTGAGGCTGGCCTTGAGCTCACTTTTGTAGCCCAGGCTGGTCTTGAACTTGCACCAATCCTCCTGCCTCAGCCTCCCAAATGCTGGGATTACAGGCGTGCGCCACCACGCCCGGCTCCTGTGTGAGTTATTTTTTTGAAGGTAATGATTATGAAAACTATTTTAATTATGATGATAGCTTTGTGTATTACATATATGTCAATACATCAAATTGTGCACTTTAAATATATGTTCCATATATCTCAATAAAGCTGTTAAATAACACAATGGATTTAAAGGTGGTAGATCAACTTTTGTTTGGTATGATAACAACTCACCATAATTTAATGGCTTAAAACAATGCAAATTTATTCTCTTATAATTTGGGAGGTTAGAAGTCAGAGCTCAGTCAGTAGGCTAAGGTCAAGGTGTCGTTAGTGCTGATTTCTTTTGGGGGATCTGAGGCAGAATTTATTTTCTGGTATTTTTCAGTGCTGTTTATGTTTTGTCTTGTGGCACCTGGCTCATCTTCAGAGTGCACCACGCCGGTCTCTGAAGTGCATTGCCTTCTCTTCTTGTAGCAAAATCACCTTCGCCTTTCTTCTCTCTCTTGTGAGTATACTTGTGATTATATTTAGGGCCCACCCATATAACCCAGAATAATCTCCGTGTTTCAAGATTTTTAACTTAATCGTAATTTTAAGGTCTTCTTTATCACATAGGCACGTATTCGTGAGCTTGAGGGATCAATGTGGGTTCCCTTAGGACCGCTATTCAGCTTACCACAGATGGCATATTGTTCAGTTTAGAAAATGCATATTACTTAGTATCTGGGAATGGCTTATCTCTTTCTGATTTGCACTGAGACATTTATAAGTAGCCGTGGCTTTTGAAAAGAAGGGAATAACTTCCAGGTTGGATGCTTTCTGAAAAAGCTGTGCAAAAATCATTAGCTCTGTTACTTCTTGTGTGGAATTATAAAGCATCCTCAGTGCACCTGACTTAAAGTTTTAAGCCTGCTCTTACACAGGCCATGCTTTTACCTGAAGAAAAGGCTTCAGCATTTAGGGAAAGGATGACTACTGTGTGGGAAGCTAATATTTATCTTATGAGATTCAGTCTCTTTTGTTAACTCACCTTTAATCACAACCATGGTCTGACCAGTGAGGCACTGGGAATACTCTCATTACCTCATTACTCTGTGGAAAGCAAACATCAGGATTTGCATGTAGAGCCACTTCTGGGAAGAATTGAGGCAAGCTTCTGATTCTCAAAAGAAGACATAACCTTGGGTTTTGTTACCCCAGACCTTAGCCTTCATAATCCTTCCCAGAGATGCAGGAAGGCTAGAGATAGGGTGTGTATTGGGTGGAGTTGGGTCAGAGTGATTTTCTGCTTAAGAAGCTCTGTAGGGGCAGCAGATGGACTTAAAATAATGCTGCACCTCATATCTAAACTGGTCCATATTATGGAAGGCCCAATTTGTAGAAAGCTCCCTGTCCAATCCAATAATGTCTCCATAATGGGTGTTGTCTAGTGTGATCCTGCCTGAAAGAGTCATAAATGAATGAGAAACAGAGGACTTGGTATAGTCCACTGTAACTACTGATTGAGCCTTTGGGGCCCAAAGAATGGTTCTAAGAATAGCCCACATTTCAAACACATTTCCCTAAAGTCAGGGAGAGCTATCCTATTTGTTCCTACTTGGTGCTCCACCAAACCTAATTTCCCCTGCAGTGTGGGTTCTGAGAACTCTATTATCTTTCTTGTGCAAAGGTCAGATGAGAAAGTCTGGCAGCCTGGCTGAAATGGGAGTGTGGAGATGGCTGAAGTTCCTTCCCTGGGCTAAAGGGGTCAGTAAAGGCCAAGGTAGGAGGAGACACCTTGCTAGCAAGGAAATCGCAAAGCATTCCTAATAGTAAGTCGGGCCATGGGACAAATCCTGCTTAGCTACTTGCGGTTTTTCTGCCTGGACATTGATGAATTCCTCCACAGGTTTCTAAGCTTGGTTGAAGATATGGACCTGGGCCCTAGCTGGTGAAAATGGGAGTGTGTCATGGAATACAGAAAAGGTAATGACCCAAGGACCTGGATTGAAGTGACTACAAGGGTCCTCTCAGACATTCTTGGGATGTCTGTTTCCCAACCAGAGCCTGCAAGCAGCCCATTAAAGCTAATAAGACAAGTTGCACATTAAATGAAATTATGGAAGAAGGGTGGAAATGCAGGGAACAAACCAATGGTTTGTGTGTGTGTGTTTCAATCTTTCGCTTCTCAATAAAGTGCAGCCATCTGAGTCCTTATTTATGCACTATGAAATAATGACTCTTCTGAGAAGCTCTGAGCAGTGATCTTTGAGCTCCTCATTATTCTGTGTATGGTTGGGTGAGGTCAGACAGAAGAAGTCATGGTAGAGAAGGGCAGTAAGTAATAATGTGCCCCTTATATAAATATCTCATTTTCTATCCAGTTTTTTTTTTTTTTTTTTTTGTATTTTAGGGAAGGGTCTACAAGATGTTCAGGGTCTCACTACTAGATCAGACTCATAGTGATCTGCCTGTTTACAGCCCTCTAAGAGCTGGGATTACAGGTGTGTACCACCATGCGCAGTCTCAATTGCCATCTCAGTGTGCCCTGGGGGTGGGACAGGCAATAGTCAATAATATTTTTATTTTAAGCTATAAAAACATTATAAGAATATATTTTTATTATTAAGACCAGAGGAAAGACCAAAAGTTATGCTTTATCTTCTCACTTCCTCAGACATATCTACCACTGTTAATTTGAGAGAATATCCTTCTTTCTATAAATAGTGGTTATAATTTATGTCTGCAGTTATTTGGTACTATTTCCTTCAAAAGGTTAAACCTCACTATCTTCACCTAGAGTGTGGGGTTTACTTAGTGACTCACTCTCAAGGCATTGACTGTGGCAGGAGTGACATTTCATAATGTCTGAGCTTAGAAGATAAATAGGGTTGAGGCTTCATCTTTCTTGTTTTCTCAGACTACCCACTCTGGGAGAATCAGATGCCATGTTGTGAGGACAATCAGAGGCTTGTGCACTGAGACACTGAGGTTTCCTACCAGCTTTCAGTCATATGATGAAGGCCATGAGGAGCTTACTGGGATAGATTCTGCCACATGTGAAGGAATAGGATCCCAGATGCCAGGCAATCTCTGCAATTCAGGGTTCCACGAAGAGGAATGAGTAAAGGACAGATGTTCCCCAGCCCTATTTGTACATTGGCAAAGAATACCTATTTATACCTGTGGATATGTCTACATTCCAGTGTTGGGTATGTGGTAGTTGCTGACATTTGCTGCTCTGATCGCCTTTCAGACTTAGAGGATTTATTGTACAAGCTGCTGCTAATACTGTAGGCTGGAATCCATCAACCATCAGCACCCTCAAGGATTTCCTACACTGAAGGCAGCCTTCGTGGGTCTCCAGCTGAGCAGTCCACATTGAGTAATGGATTAATGCCTGGTATAGAGCACAGCCCTTCACACCAACTCAGAGGAGCTCTGAATAGTTATCCTTGTCTTTAGAACTCCCTACAGGATTGGCTGTGGCATTTCATGGAGACTGCATCAAAACTAAACTTCATCCTCTGCCACTTTACACTTCCTTTCCTTTTCTTTTACAGATATTGATACCAAAAGAACCCTCTGCGTGTTAATCTCCATCTGAATCTTCTTCCTGGGAAGCCCAATCAGG
This sequence comes from Myocastor coypus, assembly GCA_004027025.1. Classification (NCBI taxonomy): domain Eukaryota; kingdom Metazoa; phylum Chordata; class Mammalia; order Rodentia; family Myocastoridae; genus Myocastor; species Myocastor coypus. The sequence goes on from PVJA010058219.1 coordinate 8,620, forward strand.
ACAGTGGATGACAGAAACGTTCTAAGGAAGCAGTAGGATCGGATCTTAGGACTGGTTTACCAGCCACCGGCTAGCATCACTAGTGGTAGGTGGAGCATCAATAGTCCATGACAGATGTAGTTCATGGCTCATTAGTTGTGAGTTGTGGTGGTACTGTGGAAGAGAATGTTCTAAATTGCTCAAATTTTCAGGCAATTGAGACTTCTGGGGGACATTTTAGATCAAAAGTCTAATGTTCATTTCACAGTGTAAAATATATTCAATCCATCTCTAAAAGTCACCAAGGTAATTTCAGCATTGCTGAAAAGTCTGTCAAGCGTGTTCTCTTAGATGGATTGTGGTGGCACATGCCTGCAATCCCAGCACTTGGTAGGATGAGGTAGGAGGCGGTAAGTTTAAGACCATCCTGGGATACAGTAAGTTCAAGGACATCCTAGACTACATAGCAAGACCTTGTCTCAGCACAACAACAATGACCACCACAACCAACACCACCACCACCACCACAACCACTACCACCACCACCACCACCACCACTACCACTACTATCACCACCACCACATAAAACATCACGTGTTCTCTGAGACTCTTAACTGTGAGCCCTTGTAAAGATAAGAAGAAAGTTAAATATTTCCATTGTAGAATAGCATGGGGGAAAAAGTTCCAAATGTCCATTAACCAAAGAATGGATTTTAAAAAATATGGTGGCATATTTATACTATGGAGTACTACTTGGCTATAAAGAAGGGCAAACTTGAAACTTATGGGTAAATAGATGCAACTTGAGATTATACTTATAAGTGAATAAGTCAGACTCACATGTGTAAATATCATATTGTCTCCTAGGTATAAGAAACTGAAAGAGTAAATAAGGTCTATAATGCACAATAGATATTTTGAAATGGGAAGAAACTGTTTAAAAGGAAAGTGTGTCTAGGATTAGGGAAAGGGAGAGGACAAAAGAGAAAAGGGGAAAAATGCGAGTCAACTATGCTATTTGTGTCTCTTAGCTCATTGAGAAGAAAGGTTTGTGCTGATATTGATTAGAGAATTTTTAATGCCCATATTTTACACCCTGAATAACTACTTAAAAGATAACAGTATGTACTGTATTAACTATTGTTATTCTATTATTTTGTTATGAGATTTTGTTTTACCTTTTTCTCATAAAATAAAAAAAGAGAGAAGGTAATAGACAAGAATTGAACCAAATCAAATTTATTTGTTTGTTTGTTTATTTATTTATTTATTTATTTTTCTGAACCAGGGATTGAACTCAGGACCTTGCACTTGCCAGGCAGGCACTTGTGCCCCTGAGCTATCTCCCCAGCTCCCCAAAGCAAGTTTTTTCTTTTTTTTTTTTTCAATTCTTTTATTGTTTAAATTTAACAATGGTTATATTACATATTTTCATCATCGGATCAGTTTAGATTAATACATATAGGTATATAAGATTGATCAAACAACTAAACATTAACCTTTCTAAATCCACATTACTTTTTTTTTTTCTTTTCCCCCTTTTTTCCTTTGAAAGTTGACATATTGCATATTGT
>PVJA010058220.1:0-10156 GCA_004027025.1 Myocastor coypus
GAGAGGAGGGGATAAATTTTTAAATGGAAGGTACAAAAAAGGGCATCATTTGCAGCCCAAATGCAACAGGTTATAATCAAAAACAGATGCACTAACAATACTATATAAAATTAGCTTTGTGCTGACTGAAGGTTTAACTAATGTGTAAAACAGATATGAAATAAAATTTATGTTTAGAGTTGAATCCCATACTGAGATATCTCATTATGTACACAAGTATGTAAATATTCTGAATTTTTTTTTCTAAAAACATGAAATCCAAAACACTTTGATCTAAGCATTTGCCTAAAGGATACTTAGCCTATATTAGATTTCAAACCAGGAAACATTAACAGCTTTAAACTCATTTGTCTCCGTGGAAGTAAAAAGATATGTTACAAACATGGATCAATTCTGACTAATGTAGCCCAATGTACTACAAATGTAGTAATAGAAAAAAATTTTAAATAATAAATAAATGCATACACCCTTTAATCTCTTACCTTCGGATCATTTTTTTCTTTTTTTGCAGCTCACCAATGGTCCTGCTCGCTCTACCACCCAAAGCATAACTGGAGGTCATGGGCAAAATTTTAGCATCAAAAAATTCCCAGGAATTCAGTCTCAGTGAACTGTGCACACTCCATCCTTTCCACGTTCAACACCCAGGCTCTCCTGCCTGCCTCAGGGCCTTGTCCCACTCTCCCTGGTCTGCCCAGACAGCTTCTCCTTTCTGGCAGCTATGTTCCCTGGCTCCTTCCACCCAGCTGGGGGCCAGGTATTACCTTGGGGAAAAGCCCTTTCCAGGTTTCTCTTTCTCTACAGTGGCAACCCCCGCTGAGAAACTGAAGCCTTTCTTGTTTTGTTCTTTCCCATCCCATTTAGCCCACTTGGAATACACAGCACTAAGCTTCAGGGGGACAGAGCGCCTTCCTTCCCTTAGTTCTACTGTACACTCAGTACCTAGAACACAGCCTGAAAGGCAGTAGGTGCTCAATTGGGGGAGGAAAAAAAAACTACTGAATGAATGAATGAATGAATGAATGAATGAATGAATGGCAGAACACAATAGAGAATGGGAAATTCCATCCAACCACAGTACAGACAGAACATTAGTCTTCCTCATAGCCATAACCAGACCAGCCTCTTCTGTAGGTGCCTGAGAGCCAGCTTCCAATGTCTTCTCTTCTTCCTGGGTCCCTCCCACCTGCAGACCTGGGCAGGTCCCTTGCACCAGACAGATGGGTTGCAGATACTCCTGGTCCATGATGCTGGCTGGGGGTGCAGCTGGTACTCTACTGTGCCCGCCCACCCCTGAATCACCTAAGGAAGGAGATAAGCACTTGGCTGCCATCTCAATCCACTTAATTCATGCCTACTATTTCTTCCACTGTGGGGTGACCAAGGGCAAAAGGTGGGTCAGCTGTCCAAGGTCTGCCCTGTTCACAGAAATATAATCAAAAGGATGACCCTATCACAAAGGGGAAGCATCTCAGGAGCAAAGCACTGCTTAACCTCACCAAGTAAAAACTTACACTGGCATTGCATACTCAACCACAAATCTCAAACAGGTTTAAATTACCATACAAACATTTAATAGGGTTAGGGAGATAGCTTAGCAGCGTAAGTACCTGCCTGGCAAGTGCAAGGTCCTGAGTTCAATTCCCAGTATGAAAGAAAGAAAGAAAGAAACAAAGAAAGAAAGAAAGAAAGAAAGAAAGAAAGAAAGAAAGAAAGAAAGAAAGAAAGAAAGAAAGAAAATAAATTAATACTATTGGGCTGGGGAGATAGCCCCGTGGCACAAGTGCCTGGCTGTCAAGTGCAAGGTCATGAGTTTGAATCCCAGTCGTGCCAAAAAAAAAAAAAAAAAAAAAAAAAAAAAAAAAAAAAAAAAAAAAAAAAAAAAAGAATAAAATAAAATAAAATAATTAATTAATTAATAATATTGAGTGTGGTAGCACATGTCTGTATTTTCAGTCCTCTGTAAGCCTGAGATGGGGGACAAAAGATTGAGGCCAGCTTAGTCAATCTAGTGAGACCCTGTCTCAAAATAAAAAATAAAGAAAATGTAGTTCAGTGTGAAGGCTCTGGCGTCAACCCTTAGGAATACAGCTAATAATAGTACTAATAACAACAGCAGCAACAATAATAATAACAAATACTTCCTACACATGATCAGGAATTCTATTGTGGATATAGAGAATCTATGGGTTATTTAATTTCCACAGTACTTTTTATTGGTACTTTCCTAAGTTTCTATTCTAAATGAGTAAATCATGGGTTTTTTTGGTTTTTTTTTTTTTTTTTTAAGGGGGAAAAAAACATGTCAACAGGTTTCAAGTGACTGAATTTTTTTTTTTAAGTCAATAGAACTGAGGGTGTGGGCACCATGAAGACAGCTACAACAAAACCCAAACAGATGGCCTGGAAAAATTACCTATGGCAAAGAATACTACAAGCTCAAATTTAATCATGCTCCTCACTGTCTGCAGTGAGGTATCTGCACACACAAACTCTCGGCCCCTCTCTATGTACTCAGCCCCTTTCTACGTATGCCTTCCCATTTTATCATAATCTTCCTGGGGCAGGGACCGTGCCTCATCACAGACTTAATGGTGGGAACTGCCTAAGCTTTAGTCCTGAGTGCACCTGTTCATGGCAGAGGTCACCTTTGACCTTGAGGGCACTTTCAAAATACAAATCATTAGATCCTGCTTCACGGTCCAAGATGATCCCATTAATCATAGTCCAGGCAAAAGTTAACTGTGAAAGTAAGGCTCCCCGTCATGGGAAAGTTAGTGTGGAACCCGACCCTAAGACGTTTAACCATGTGTACAAATTATAATTATTAATAATATCATTTTTTCACTCCCCTGAGGTATTTAAAAACTTATTAAAATAAATGTAATGATCACCTTTCTATGACTTAAAAACAGACCTCTGAAACTGCAGGGGGAAGGATGAAATGTATTTATTTCCAAGTTAAATTTGAAGCGAAAATCACAAGACAACAGATTGCAAATTTAAAATTAGATTCTAGTGGGAGGTCTTGGTTTCAAGCCTGTTTTTTCCCTCCAGGATGCCGTGCATGAAGACAAGAGGGGAAAAAAGGAGCTAAGATTAAACCAAGGCAAAGTGCTGAAAGTTTTCACTGAATTGTTACAACCCAGGCAAACACTTCAGCCAAGTCACGTACAACTCCCCCTGACCCAAGAGACTAAATGAGAAAATTTTGCAACAAATAAAAGATGATCTTCCGGTTTAGAAAACATTATTATTTTGACTGAGTTTATTTTTTTTTTTTAAGGTTACTCAAAGCAGAAACAAAATATAGCATGGTTTTGAGCCTAGATTTTGAAGCTTGGTTTACCTTTTTCGAACATAATCCAGTATAAAGATAGTGAAGCTTAGGGATAAAAGATCCTTAGGGCAATTCACAGAGGGAGAAAATACTTCATAGGTACCTGCCTGGCCTTTTCACTTTGTTTTGTTTTAACATTAATGCTTTTGAATTGTTAGATGGGTGTAACCCTAATCCAAAGAAGTTATTCCAGATTCTTTCCCAGGAGCTACACACAACACAGCAATTTTAAGCACAGTAAAATACATCTGTCTCCCAACCTTTGAAGTAGCGCCTCTAATTCCTGCTGTCACAAAGGCTCAAATACACATGCACACACCTACCTTAAAAGGCAACAGTGGTCCCCAGCCCAAGTGCCAAGAGCCCTGTGGCATTTAGATGCTGAAGCTGGAAATGACGTCAGCGCCTGCCCGGTGGGGTGGCCATCATGGCCTCACCTGAGTCTTGGAGAAGGTGCCCAAAACCTGCAGGGGAGAGGATCAGAGGGGGCAGAAGAGCGAAGTAAAAATGGTCAGTCAGAAGAAGAGACATGGGAATCGACCACAAAGCCCATTTTTCTCTATTCTCAGACACCAACTTTGCGTGAAATATTTTGCCCCCAAATCCAAGAATGCAATATGTAGTAACAGGTATAGAATGGCAGGTGTGGTCAGACAAGTAAATAACAGTGCATTTCCCTAAGCTGCCTTATAACTAAGTCACTGTATCATGTTCATCTAACTGTAGTTACCCTGGGTATTTCCAGTATCCTCTCCAAATCTTCAAAGGTTCTCAATGAAGAGAAAAAGGAAACAAGGAAGTCTCTGTTATTCTCTAACAAGAACGCATTTATAATGAAAGTTAGAAGACTAAGGCGAGGGAGATAGCTCAGTAGAATAAACACCTGCCTGGCAAACACAAGGTCCTGAGTTCAATCCCCAGTACTGCCAAAAAGAAAAAGAAAAACTAGAAAATCGCTATTAGAAAGGGGAAAAAAAAAAAAAACAGGCTAACTTAAATCCACAGACTTTTTCCCAGTATGCAAGTTTCCTCAAGTTGACAAACATCACATTTACAGATGAGAAATGCATACAGGGAAGGATTTAGGTGGAAAACCATAACTGTTGTACAAAAAATAAATTGAGGACAGCTCCTGGTTCATGCAGGGCTCATGGCCATCTGGTTTTTGTTTTCTCCTTTGTCTTTTTTTCCATTCACTTTTTGCAGGTGAAACTGCAAATACTAAGGCAGAAAGGCCTGAGGGCTTTGGTTCAGAGGCTGCTGCCTCCTTTTCACCTGGACTGGACGCACCCCTGTACGCTGCTCCCTGCTGCCACTCCTCTGCCAGTGGTTTCCACCAGGTGGAAGCCTGCAGTGCCAAATGCTTCGGGCAGAACACGGACAGAACAGGCTGCTTTGTGGAAAGTAGCCACAGGACAGTGAATAAATACACACAGCTCCCCAGAGCAGTAAGCAAGCTTTGGTGTTTGCTTGTCTTGGGACATGAGCAATGTCACCACCAACTCAGTGACTCACGCTCGCAGGGGAAGGTGCCCGAGCCCTAGCAACATCCCATCATTACTCCACAAGATGTGCCCTTTCCCTACTGACTCCTGTCTAGGGCCTGAATGTTCCATGGGCCTGGGCCACCTTCCTCAACTGCTCCCTGCAAATTTCCAAATTTTCAAAGCAGTTTCTGAATTGCTTAGGAACTGGCAGAAATTAATAAGCAACAACCCATTGATATTGAAATGGACTCATTACGGTGCCAGCTGCCAATAATTTGCAAGGCTGGATTCTTGCTGGCAAACAGGCCTGTGGGTGGCTGTCCTTCCACCTGCACTGTGGAGGCTGATAGTGCACTTTTTATTCTTGAATGAACGAATGAATGAATACCCTATCTATCAGTTTAAAATTTTATTCTCTCTATATATATTCTTCTAGTCCTTGAACAAAAGAATTACATGAACAAGATTAAAGTTACAGGGTATTATTTATAAACAATATTGAGTTGATGGGGTTATCTTTTTTCAAATTTTGATTAAAAGAAAATTTTCCTTAGGATCCAAGCCATAAAACCAATCCATAAGAGAAAGGGGAATAATGAAAAACACTGCATTTTATCCACTTGCATTCAGTAAATATGAAAAGATTACAAGGTACCAAAATGTACTAATTTTGCTTACAGTAGGTTAACATCACTAGGGTCATATAGCAATGCCCAGGAGACTCTAACCCATTAGTTCACTGGCTTTTCCTTACGAGTTGAAAAGAATTCAGTGTTACCAAAGGGCACATCTGCACCCACCTCTAGGGTAGAACTTTGAGCTTGGAATCACACTTCACACACTGAGTCAATCTAGGTTTTAAAAGACGAATCTTTCCTTGCAGAATAATTCAGGGCTAACCCTGAATGCTAGTTTACCTTCCTCAAATGATAATAATAATAATTCCTAAACCACTGAATTATACACTCTAAATGAGATCTTTGTTGCAAAGAATGTGGTCTATGGAATGCACTACTGTTATCAATTAACAAGACCCTCACTCATTGGGACTGAGGGGAAAATGTGTGTGTGTGTGTGTGTGTGTGTGTTTCAACTGAAATCAGTCACTGTAGTTTCTACAGACAACAAAGGGACTGATCAGCTCTACTGGATGATGGGGAGCACTCAACATGCTAAGCTCACGCACACCTGACCCACAGTGACAGAGCTCTAAGCGCCAGTCTGCTTACATTGCATTCTGATGACCCCTGGAAGTAACTGCTGAACGGACCACGTGGTCCACTCTCTGATACATCTCAGCTCAGAGTCAATTTCCATGTCAGATATCAAATGTCGGGGATGAGGAAGTTATTACCAAACCAAAGTTTCGAAAATCTGCAAAAATACACAGGACTGAAGGACCCACTGCTTTAGACTGTAATGTGACCGAAGATGAAACTATGCCATGTGTTAGAAATACTGTGTCAACAGCATTTACTCTGTAGCTTTTCCTGCAAAGTCTGCTAAACTAGGATATTGTCTTTATGTTTGAAAACAAAAAGAGCACTTGTCACTTTTAAAACCTTAGAAATTCCAGGAATCAAAATATACATTTTAAAAAGGCACTGTACTTGCCCTCAAAATATCCACATGCTGTTACCACACTCTCTTGCTTAAAAAATTGGGAGACTTTGGGCTAGTAAATTATCCATTCTGAATGCCACTGAGGGGGAAAGGTGGACGTGATGCAATCCGCCTTTGCAATGCCTATCCAAAGGATGGCTGTATATTAATTCCTCTTTTATCTTTTTCTCAGTGTCAAAGAAGTTTCATAATTAGTAAATTAATGAGAATTCAGAATTTCTCTCTTTCCCTGAATCTAAAAGGAAGGAGGAGAGGCAGAGGCCTTTGGTCAAAATTCTGAAGATTTATTATATAGATAATAAACACCTAAAGGATTTGCCTTCGTCTTACTATTCATATTAGGATTCAAATCAATACTGAGCAGATGTGATATGGATGGATGAATGGATGGATGGATGGATGGATGGGTGTGGGCTACTATAAAACATTATGTCACTTAAAAATTAAGGTGAAAGGCTGGGCGTGGTGGCTCACGCCTGTAATCCCAGCACTTAGGAGGCTGAGGCAGGAGGACTGATGTGAGTTCGAGACCAGCCTGGGCTACCAAAGTGAGCTCAAGGCCAGCCTGAACTGAACATCGAGACTCTGTCTCAAAAAAAAAAAAAAAAATTAAGGTGAAAGAAAATATGCCAGTCAAACTTATTTGTTCAACTACTATTTTATCAAAGAAAAAACTCAGAGTGACTTCCATGTACATAATTTAAAGTAGAATAAAGGGCCAGACATGGCAGTGCATGCTGATATAAGAGGATCACAAGCTCAAGACTAGCCTGGGCAGTTTAGCAACTTACTGAGACCCTGTCTTAAATTTTTAAAATTTTAGAAGTTTTTAAAAGGGCTGCAGACATAGCTCAGTGTGAAAGCATGGGGTTCAATCCCTTCCCACAAAGGAAAATAAGTAAACAAAATTACTACTGGGGGTGGGGGAGAAAAAGGAAACACAAAGGTGAAAAAGTCAAAGCTGTGGGGAGAAGGGGCAAAAATGGTGCCTCCTCTTGAGGTATTCACCTGGCCAATTTGGTAATATCCAACTCAAACAGGGATATGGCAACCACAGAACTCACACTGACCAAAACAATTCAAAGACACACATTTTCAGGGTTAGGCATTTCCATGGTGGCTCTCAGAGACGCGATGAGTCATGCTCTGAACTCATGGGCTATTTATGGTTTAGATCTAAAACATCCCCCCAACATCTCAAGGATAGGGGTGGGGCTTTGGGAAGGTGATTGGATCGATGGGGGACTGATGTGGAGTTCAGTGCTAAATATGTCATGAGGAAGGGACTCTTGGTTGGACGTAGGCCACTCAGGTATGATCTGGGAGGAGTGCTCTTATCCCAACGCCTCTTTTCTCTCTCTGATCCCTGGCCGCTATGAGTTGAACAATTTTTTTGCACCATGCTCTCAGCCATTCCACTTCTGCCTTGAAGCCAACCAATCAGAGACTGAATCCTCAGAAACTGTGAGCCAATAATAAACCTCTGGGCTGGCCAGATAGCTCAGGGGATTAAAGCATCTGCTTGGGCCAGGGTTAAAACCCCCGGCAACACATGCTGTGCTGGTCCTGCCCCTGGGGTGCACCGAGATGGCGATTAAGACTTGTAGTGGTGGTGCACACCTGAACTCCCAGCACTTGAAAGGCTGAAAACAGGAGGATCACTATGAGTCCCATCTGTGAAGTGAGACCCTATGCTAAATACAAGAAAAAGAAGGAGGAAGAGGAGGAGGAGGAGGAGGAGGAGGAAGACCTCTGCTCTTCTAAACTGCAAGTGTTGAGCATCTTGTCCTTGCAAAACAGCTAATACATGACCTCTGTGACAAATTTCGTATGATCTCTTGTCTTGTCTTCACAACTGACTCAAAAAACTCACAACGTGGCAAAGGAGCTGAGACAGGCTATCACCTCCCAGAAGACTGTCCCAGAGCTCTGCTTTCCCTTCTGTATGCTGGCTCTTGACTGGAGAGTGAGCTGAGGTGAGGCTCTCAAGCTCCAAACGTGCATAGCTAGGTTACAATGCCAGATGACCACACCCCAGCTGAGATAAAGGTCAGCTCCACCAAGTATGTACTTGTTTGGGTTTTGTAAGAGCTCAGATTGCCACCTGGACTTGTGCAGAGATGAGGTAGCCCTTCCCCCCCAGTTGAACCACAAGGTGGTGAGCCTTGGTAGGGGCTGCAGATTCCTGCTCGCACAGCACGAATGAAATGATTTTAGCCTAAACGCTTTTTTAAGACAGGTATAAGCAGAAACTCCAATGAGCCAAATAAGATCCTCAAAAGTTACCATACCCATAGGCCACTCTAGTTTAGAGCAATGGTACTTCCTAATATATCCAAATGCATCCCAAGGTAATTCAGTGAGGAATAGATTCATAGAATCAATATTTTTAAACAGGGTATAAGTTAGGAACCATTTACTAAAATAATAACTCTAATTTTAGAACAGGGACCCTTCAGCAACACTTAACAAACAGGTTCAGCTGGGATAGACATCACCATATTTCTCATGCATCAGTGCATAGCAAGAGGAAGTAATACGTTCTTCCGCAGCCCAGGGAGAGTTTCCATGTATGGAAAGCTTACTCTCTGGCTTGTACTGTGTTGATGGCTTTAGGCCAAAATATTCTTCTAAGTTTCCCCTAAGTTCTTGGTGTTGTATCATCTTGCAACTACACTTAGACATCTCCAACTGGTAACTGCCAAAACACTACAAAATCACATCACTTACTGCAGAGCTTCCCTCTAGTATCATCTGAGAGAATTTGGAAATCACCAATCCCAAGAGGCTCCGCTCCACAGCTGGCCATCAAATCTCCCACATTTCCATGCTGCTTAATGCCATACATGGCTCCAATGAGATCTCTGCTTGCTGAAATGGATTTAATAAGTTTTTCAGGACACACCATGAGAATCACATGATTTCTTAGGCAGCACCATTCCCAATTCTTCTATTTTTTGTCTTTTTTGAGACAGGGTTTCGCTATGCAATTGAGGCTGGCCTTGAGCTCACTTTTGTAGCACAGGCTGGTCTCGAACTTACACCAATCCTCCTGCCTCAGCCTCCCAAGTGCTGGGATTACAGGTGTGAGCCACCACACCCAGCTTCCCAATTCTTAAAAAGCTGTGAAAACACAAAACACTTGAGAATTCCACCCAACATTCTATGAGCAGTGGCCATGAGAGACTGGGGCACAGCTTTGGGCTCCTGGACGCTACTCTGTCTACTTCAAATTTAAGTCTCATGAAAAAAGGCACACCCATGTGACTGTGTCAGAGGAGTAGAGCACTGGACCCCAAAAAAGAACATGGGAAATGGTCTGAATGTTATTCACTTCTAAGGCTGAACTCTGTCCTTGACAATTTCACCCTTTTATAGCTTCATTTATAGGGCATTCCCAGTGACAAACTGGATTATCTAGGATAACAGGAGAGGATGCTATTCTTCAAAATACTCTTTCATGCCTCTTATGAAACATAACAGCATAATCCTTATCTGCCTACTAGAATAATCTTCTCAAGTCATCATCAGCACCTTAGTTTAGGAGAGATTTCAAAATATAATTACTTTGCTCAACAACTAATTTTCTAAAACCCAGGCACCCAATTCTGTCCCTTTCGGCAGACTCTGTCCCATTCCCATGGAGGCCATGGGAACTTCACCATGCACAGGGAGAGCCCACATTTCCTGGGACATGTGGCAGGGA
>PVJA010058221.1:0-10152 GCA_004027025.1 Myocastor coypus
AAAAAAAAAAAAAAAAAAAAAAAAAAAAAAAAAAAAAAAAAAAAAAAAAAAAAAAAAAAAAAAAAAAAAAACTGAAAAATGTTCAAAGGAAAGAAAGGGGAAAAGAAAAAAAAAAAGTAATGTTGATTTAAAAGGGTTAATGTTTAATTGTTTGATCAATCTTATATACCTATATGTATTAATCTAAACTGATCTGATGATGAAAATATGTAATATAACCATTGTTAAATTTAAACAATAAAAATATTAAATTAAAAAAAAATTAAAAATACACAAAGATGACCTGGAAATGTAGTGCAGTATGAAGACCCTGTGTTCAGTCTCCCAGTGTCACCAGAAAAAGAAAGAAAGAAAGAAAGAAAGAAAGAAAGAAAGAAAAGAAAAAGGAAAGAAAGAAGGGAAAAAAAGATGATCTAGATCTAGATGGGTCTACATAAAGCTATATGTTCACATGAGTAAGATTTTTGAGTCATCAGTTAAAAGGAAAAATGTTATTTATATGTATTCTAATCCCATTTATAGAAAAACTTCTGGGATGATAACAATCAATTAACAGGTTTGGATTGGGAGGTAACACTGGAGAAAAGGAGAAATACTTACCTTTTGATTTTTTTTTTCTTCCAATAAGTTCTTATTAAGCCATCCAGGCTGGTCTTGAACTCATGGTTCTCCAGTCTCAGCCTGCTAAGTGCTGGGATTGAGCTTGCAGTGCCATATAGTCATTCTATATCTTGCTGTACTTGAGTTTTTAATCAAGAAAACTGTTTATGATTTGAAAAGAGATAAAGTACATTGTTTTCTCCAAAGAAACATTTCAGAAAGTGATTAAAAGACAACTAGAGGCTGCGGAGAGATTATGTTTTGAAGAATACATTATTTGTGGATTTTTAACACTGGAGGATTCACATATTTGTTAGTGATCCCAAAGACTAATATTTAACAACCTACCATTTATTTGAGGCTCCAAAGTGAATTTGATAGTCATGCAAGTTCAGAAGAAAATCATGAGACAGATGTGCTTGCCATTTACTGTTGAGTGTACAATAACAGCTTCCTTAAAATGATCATGGTGTTTATGTGAAAAATGGACCTAGAAAATCAAACCCATTTACTAATGGCAATGATGATCATACAGAGGCACTGTAAGGAATTAATGAAGCTTAACAAGAAAATAAGGTTTTTTTTATTAGAATCAAGTATTGAATTTAGACAGAGTATGGTGGTGCATGCCTGTAAGCTCAACCCTTCAGAGGCAGAAGGTCAGTGTGAGTGTGAGGCCAACCTGGGCTACAAAGTGAAGCTAAGACCAGCCTCAGTTGGGTGTACTGGTGCACGTTATCCCAGCACTTGAGAGGCTAAGGCAGGAGGATCGGTGAGAGTTGGAGAGCAGCCTGGGCTACAGAAGTGAACTCAAGGCCAGCCTGAACTGCACAGCGGGACCCTGTATCAAAAAGACCAACCTCGACTGCAGAAGGAAACTCTGTCTGAAGAAGACCCACACCCCCAAAAAAAAAATTAGTGGTGATACCAATATGGGGAAACCATGTTCAATATAAAATACTAAAAATTCTAATTTTCAGAGAATGTAGTAATCCAAGCAAAAGTGGCTTTTTTGTAGAAATTATAATCCATAGTGAAATTTCTCAGATTGAAGTAGTTGAGGTCCTGGAAGATTTTTCTTTTGAGTGTAAAAGGTCCACTGTAGTTATCTGGATTTTTCCATAATGAATCTTCCTATCTAGAGCAAATAGAGTCCTCTTCATATACCTCCATTTTATATAACTTTTTTTGATTGTCTGTTTGCAGTACTGGGAATCGAAACCAGGGCCTCATGCATGCGGGGCAAGTACTGTACCATAGAGCTGTATCCTTAGACTGCATGTAGTAATGTTGAGTTTAAAAAAAAAAAAACTTAAATTGTTTTTATTTAATTTTTATTTATTTAATATTTTATGTATTTAGTACAGTGTCTACAGGATCTCACTATGCAGATCTGACTCATAGTGCTTCTCCTGACTTCAGCCTCCCAAGTGCTGGGATTACAGGTGTGTGCTAGCACACCTAATCTTAATCACTGTCTCCAGGGGCCGGGTGAGCACGGACATGCCAGGGATCAAACCCCATATGCTATGCTCTGCCTAAGCAGGCACTTTAGTCTCCTGAGCTATCTGGCAGGCCCCAAAACAATTTAAATTATAAAAATAATTCTTTTGTTTTGAGACAAGGTTACAGTCTGCAGTTCAGGCTGGTCTTGAACTCAATGTCTTTTTTTTCTTTTTTCTTTTTTGGTAGTACCAGGGATTAAACTTAGGACCTTGTGCTTGCCAGGCAAGAACTTACAGCACTGAGCTATATCCGCAGCCCTTGAACTCACTTTGTGGTTCAAGGATAACCTTGAACATGTAGCGCCCTTCCTGCCTCAGCCTCCTGAATGCTGGAATTATAGGTGTGCCCCCACCATTCCCTCGGCCTTAAAAGAGTTGGAAAATACCAGAAAGTATGAACTGAAAGTGACTCTTTTTTTTTTTTTGGCAGTACCAGAGATTGAATTCAGGACCCTGTGCTTCCCTGGCAGGCGCTCATTCTACTGAGCTATCTCCGCGGCCCTAACACCAGAAAGTATGAAGGAGAAAAATAATACAGATTCTCAGCATAGAAAGGCAATTAAGAGGGGCCCGGCAGGATGACTCAGTGATCTAAAGCGCCTGCTTAGGAAAGCTTAGGCGGCTGCAGGGACCATGGTTCGATCCCTGGCACCACATGCTGCTCCAGCCCTGCCCTCAGGGCAGGCTGAGCCAGCCATAAAAATAAATAAACAAACAAACAAACAAAAAAAACTTCTGAAACAAGAAAAAAAATAAAATACAATAAAAGAAAGGCAATTAAAATAGTATATTTCCTTTTAATATGTATGTAATTTGATCTTATTTCATGTAATTAGAAGAATAGTATATAAGGTCTTGTTTATTTGTAATGTAGTGGCAGGCATAAACACCAAAGTGATACCAGGATTTGGAGGCAGATTTATTTATGCTGATGGGCACTAATGAGGTAATTTCCAGAATATCAGGCCCTGATCTCTGGGGTCTAGGGCTTACATGGGATAAGCAAACGGGCCATACAGACACGAAAGGCTTGTCAGTTGGGGCTTTGTTTATACAGTGCACCATGTTGACCATACATTTGTAAGAGACAATCAACTGAAACTGGAGCAGGAAGTATTACCTGGGCAACTAACAGACTGAAATATATGGGGGGGGGGCATCTTCTACAGTAACATCACTTTGTGTCTACCATAACTTACAGATATATGCATTATAGTAACCAAATAACATCATTGGTAATCCTACTAAAATTTATTCCCGGGCACAGCGGGATGGCTCAGTGGTCTAAAGCGCCTGCTTGGGGAAGCTTGGGTGGCTTCAGGGACCGCGGTTCGATCCCCGGCACCACATGCTGCGCCAGCCCTGCCCTCGGGGCGGGCTGAGCCGGCCATGAAAATGAGTGAATAAACAAACAAAGGTTCTGAAACAAGAAAAAAATAAAAATAAATTAAAAAAATAAAATAAAATAAAATAAAATTTATTCCCCATCTTCCTAGGTTCTAGTTTATGCTTTAATAAATAACCCGATGTTTTTCTACCCAGAGATTTACATCCTTTTCAGACTATTGCCTTAGATGTTAATTCTTTTGGTTAATGCCCCCCCGACAAAAAAATAGTTTCCAGTATAACTTAGGAAATAAGGATATGAGCCAGGTGTGGTGGCGCACGCCTGTAATTCCAGCACTTGGAAGGCTGAGGCAGGAGGATCAGTGTGAGTTTGAGACCAGCCTGGGCCACAAAAGTGAGCTCAAGGCTAGCCTGAACTGCACAGCGAGATCCTGTCTCAAAAGACAAAAAAAGAAAGGAAATGAGGGTATGACTTGGTGGAGGGGTGGAGGCACCTGCCCACCATGCTGGTTGAAGGAAGGGCTTATTTGGTGGAAAGAGAGGAGGGAGGAAAGAGAACAACAAAGACACAACACAGAGATTTCTAGCCGGGCATGGTGGCGCATGCCTGTAATCCCAGCACTCGGGAGGCTGAGGCAGGAGGATTGGCATGAGTTCGAGACCAGCCTGGGCTACAAAAGTGAGCTCAAGGCCAGCCTCAACTGCATAGCGAGACCCTGTCTCAAAAAGACAAAAAAAAAAAAAAAAAAAAAAACAGATTTCTGACTCAGAACCTGTCATTAAGCAGAGGATCCCAAGTTCTTTTCTTAATTACAGTACTCCCTGCAAACTTGTTTTATCTAATAAAGTAGAAATTTAGCTGGGTCTGATGGCACATTTATAATTCCAGAGCAGGGAGGTTGAGGCTGGAAGATAGTAAGTTCACAGCCACCAGGGGCAATTTAGCAATATCATGAGAGCCTGCCTCAAAATAAAGAATAGGCTGGGGTTATAAATCAATGCAAAGGCCCTGAGTTTAGTCCCAAGTACAAAAGAAAAGAATTCCAAGGCAGCAGTGTGCAGCAGGCCATATAGACGCAGGAAGGCTTGTCAGTTGGGGCTTTGTTTATACAGTGCAGTTACTCTATCAACTCTCTGCCGTGTGGGCAGTCCCTGTGATTATGTAATATTTCAGATCCTGCATTTATAGTTGCAGTGTCACAGAAGTCACATACAAAAATGTTTTCCTTACATAGGAGCAGTCTTATATATGGTTCATGGTGCTGCCTTTCCGAGTTAAAGAGAATGAGTGGCATTGTTACATGTAATGGGCTAGGCCGCTCACCCCCTTTTCCAGTCTGTCTTCCTCCTCTTGTGCCCCTTCCCCTGCCCATCTTGTGCTATATGAGTCAGAAGCAGTCTCCCCTCCCAGGCCTGCAGGCCCCTGTTATCCACATCTATGCTGTACCTCCCGATCATCCTGTAAGACTGGCTGCCCTAAAGCAGCAGATTCTTGGCATCCACACAAGAATCAGTCCTTTCTGCCCTCTACTGCCCAGAAATTTTTGTTATTTGAAATAGGGCCTTGCTGTGCAGCCAGGCTGCCTTGAACTTGCTGTATAATGAGGCTGGTTGTAAACTTCCAGTTCTAGTTTTCAAGTGTGGCCTCAGGAGTGTGTCACTGTGCCTGCTTGCACCCTGTTTGATGTGTGCCCTGCTGAATGTGTGTGTGTTCCTGAGTCTCTACAACTAGGCTAAGCATGGCTCTGTGCCTGCAAGGACTGGGTCTGTGCCTTCTGCATCACACTTGCCACTTGGACGATACTGTTTCTTGGTTCCCTTCTGGTGAAAGTTCAGGTTTGCTGTCTTTGTTTCAGGTGTTTCTGTCAGAATGGAAAGAACGCAAAGTTGCTCTGTCACGGCTCACCAGTCTAGAGATGAAAGACGACTTTCTCCATGGACTGCAGATGCTGAAATCTCTACAAAGCAAACACATTGTCACTTTACTTGGCTACTGTGAGGAAGACAATACTGTTCTTACTGAGTATCACCCCTTAGGTTCCTTGAGCAACCTGGAAGAAACACTAAATCTTTCCAAGTACCAAAATATGAACACATGGCAACGTAGGCTGCAACTGGCCATGGACTATGTTGGCATCATTAACTACCTGCATCACAGCCCCCTGGGCATGCGTGTTATGTGTGACTCTAATGACCTACCCAAGACACTGTCACAGTACCTGCTGACAAGTAACTTCAGCATTGTGGCAAATGACTTGGATGCCTTGCCCTTGGTGAACCATAGCTCTGGGGTATTTGTGAAGTGTGGCCACAGGGAGCTTCATGGGGATTTTGTGGCCCCAGAGCAGTTATGGCCTTATGGGGAGCAGATGCCTTTCTGTGATGACCTCATGCCCTCCTATGATGAGAAGATAGATATCTGGAAAATCCCAGATGTCTCTAGTTTCCTGTTGGGGCATGTTGAAGGGAGTGATATGGTTCGATTCCATCTATTTGATATTCATAAGGCCTGTAAAAGCCAGATTCCTACAGAAAGACCCACTGCACAGGACATTCTGGACACTTACCAGAAGGTTTTAAATTCTCTTGGAGATACTGTGCCATCCCAGACAAGAGAAATGCTATGAAAACCAGTGTAGTACTTGAGGGTAGCCCTGAAGGATGGAATGAAGTCCCAGCAGTCTTGCTGTGATGGGAGAGGAGTGCTTGGACTTCATGTTTCCTTGTGTTTTGCTCTCAGCCATGTGGTACTTTTTTTTTTTTTTTTTTTCTGTCTTTTTGAGACAGGGTCTCGCTATGCAGTTCAGGCTAGCCTTGAGCTCACTTTTGTAGCCCAGGCTGGTCTTGAACTCACACTGATCCTCCTGTCTCAGTCTCCCAAGTGCTGGGATTACAGGCGTATGCCACTATGCCTGGCTCAGTCATGTGGTTTTACTCAGCATCTGCCTGCACGTTTAGGTGCAGCCTGGAACACTTGCAAAGCAAGACCAGACCAGGCTGGATTTCACCTGACTTTTTCTCCCTCAAGCCATTTACTTCCTGATGAAAGTGCAGAGAAATACAAAATCTACCCAATATTTGAAGGAAGTAATAAAGATATAACTGTACAGAGACTTCACCTACCCTGATGATTGAATTTCTAATATGCTTATAAAGATATATAGAGAAGTTTTTTTCATTTGTTTTTAATTTTAATTTTTATTAGTATGTGTTTACAGTACATAATTATTATATTCCTCATGTGTTGGTACATGAACAGAACACATCTTTGCATGTCCCTTCATCCTTCTCTTACTTTTTAAGGTTGTTTTCTGTGTGTGTGTGTGTGTGTGTGTGTGTGTGTGTGTGTGTGTGTGTGTGCAGGGTCTTCCTGCACAGCTGCACAGCTCGGACTCATGTGATTCTCCTGATTTCTGCTTCCCTAGGGCTGGGATTAGAGGCATGCACCCCCACGGCCAGATTCCATTGCTAACTCAGTGCCCCTGGGGTTAGGGCCAGCATGGCATGTGGTGCCAGGGATCAAACCCTGGCCCCTACTTTTACCTAAGCAAGTACTTAGCCCACTGAGCTATATTGTTAGCCCTTCTCATTTTTTACATATTTAGTACAGGGTCTACAGGGTCTCACTACACAGATTGGACTTGTAGTGATTCTCCTGTTTTCAGCCTCCCAAGCACTGGGATTATAGATACATGCCACCACACTCAGTCTCAATGGCCTTCTCAGTGTGCTATGCTAGCACAGCACAACAGGGATGGAACCCAACCCCTGCATCTGCCTAAGCAGGTGCTTTAGTCAGCTGAGCTATCTGGCTGGCTTTCCTGTCTTTAGACCACCTGGCTCCTTGTCTCCTCGCATCTTTTATTTTGTTCTTATACTTTGAGTGTCTTTTATTAAAAAAGAAACCATATGTTTAAACTTTTGTGTCTTTTTCACATTATAGTGTCACAGTACATCCATTTTCCTACAGATCACTCAAATTTATCCTTTATAGCAGAATAGTACTTCACTGTGTACTGTAGTTTCTTTACGCACTCATCTGTTGTATAGAAAGACTTTCCCCATAGCCTCACCAGCGTTTATTATTTCATTTCTTGGCAGTCCTTGTAGAGTAAGATGGAATTTCAGTGCTATTTTAATTTGTATTTCTTCAATGGCCACAGATGTTGAACATTTTTTCACATATTTATTGGCCATTTGTACTTCTGAGAAGTGTGTTTGTTTTTTGAGATGGAGTCTCACTGGCTTTGAACTCTGAGTCCTCCTGCCTCAGCCTCCTAAATGCTAGCATTGTATGCACTGCTGTGCCTGGCTAAGATTTTTAAATGGCAGAGAAGTTATACCACTACCCTTGGGTAATACTTTTATATTCCTATTTAATTAGGTTTTCTCTGTCCAGTTAACTGTGACCAGTTTTAATAAGCAATGTCTCTCATTACTAGAAAATGTCAAGCCCTTCCACCTGAGGTAAATGGTTGTTCAAACAGTTCTTTCCTTTGGCACTGTCATCCTTACCTGTGGGGTGAAGGGTGATGGTTACACACTGGGTCTCATTAATGAGACATAAAGCTGGAAACCAGTGGCAAGGCTACTATTGAGCTTGGGCCTCCTGGGAGCCTGAGCAGAGTATACTGGCTGGGAGTCACTGACGCTGGGCCTGCCCACAGGTACAGAGTGGAGTCTACAAATTTAACATTCCATGAATGTTCGTAGTACAGTTATTCATAATAGACAAAGGCAAAAGATAATAATGGTGTATGACTGTAATTCAGCATTCTGGGAGGCTGAGATAGGAGGGTCATGAGTTCCAGCTCAGCCTGAATAACTTGGTGATTTTGCAAGACCCTGCCTCAAGGAAGGACTGGAGATGTCAAGGCTCTGGGTTCAACACCCAGTACCACAAAAAAAAAAAAAAAAAAAAAAAAAAAAAAAAAAAAAAAAAAAAAAAAAAAAAAAAAAAAAAAAAAAAAAAAAAAAAAAAAAAAAAAAAAAAAAAAAAAAAAAAAAAAAAAAAAAAAAAAAAAAAAAAAAAAAAAAAAAAAAAAAAAAAAAAAAGAAAGAAAGAAAGAAAAGAAGCAACCACATATCTATCAGACAACAAATAAGCAAATTGTGGTCTAGTCATTGTCTTGGTTACTTTTCTGTATTTCCTGGGACAAGTACTGAACACCCAGAGTTAAGGAAGGAAAGAAAGTTTTATTTAACGTACAGTTTGTGGAGATTTCAGTCCATACTGCGCTGACTCCAAGGCACAGTGCCACATGGCAGAAGGCAGCAGGTCATGGCAGCACAAAATAGCAAGAGTAAATGGGACTAGTAGTAGCAACAATGGCAACAGCAAGGAAGCCTGTCTCCCTTATATCGTATTCAGGCTGTCTGCCCAAGGCGGGGTGTAGCACACCCATAATCCCAGCAGGACTCATGCATAATCCCAGCACTGGATCATGAATTAATCACAAAGTCTAGAAGTCCACCCCATGACGGCATGAGGCTTTGGGGGGAAAAATACACACAAACCATAGCAATCACAACAGAATATTATTCAGCCTTATGAAGGAATGAAGTTCTGATGCATGCCATAGCACAAGTGAATTATGCTAAGTGAAAGAAACTACTCATAGAAGACTCCATATTATGCGATTCCATTATATAAAATGTCTAGAATAGGAAAATTCATAGAAAAGATCAGTTTCTTAGTTACCTTAATTGCTGGAACAAAACGTTTGACACCCAAAAGTTACAGAAGAACAGGCTTATTTTGGCTCAAAGTTTGCAGAAGTTTCAATCACTGTTGGCTGGTTTGAGGCAGGGCAACATGGCAGAGGAGAGATAGTCTAGGGCAGGGCAGGCAGGATGCAGCAGCCTCTCTTCTGCTTTCCCTTTTATTCCATCCAGACCTTTCACTTGTTACTACTCAAACCTAATGTGAATCTCTCTGTCTTTGGTAAATCCATTCAGCTGCCCCAGAACTATGCTGAACCAGTCAGTAGAGTGATCCAGGACCACCTGTTATCCAGTCCTAAAACACCACTGATGAGTTCATAGAGCTTTAGAGGGTACATGCAGATGTAAGCCATAACAATTAGTGTTTCCTGGGGGTAGGGTGCAGTAGCATAATGGAAATGGACTTCCTAAGGCAAGATTTTTTTGAGTCAAATTACGGGAACATTGTGAAATTGTACAATGGTAATGAGTGTTTAAATCTGAATATACTGACTACACTTGAATTGTATAGAAAGCGAAAATTTTATCATACGTGAATTATATCTCAATAAAGCTATTATTTAAAAATATCTTCCAAAACGTTGTAAACCCCTTATGACTTTCACTTGATATAGATTTCTCTTGTGTGGAATTTATAATTCATCATTATTCTATTTATGTTCTCTTTTTGTGTGTGTGGAGCTGAGGATTGAACTCAGGCCCTTGGCAAGTGCTTATTCTACTGAGCCATCCAGCCCGTCATGTTCTATTCTATTCTATTCTATTCTATTCTATTCTATTCTATTCTATTCTATTCTATTCTATTCTATTCTATTCTATTCTATTCTATTTATTTACTCACTCTTTGGCTTTTTAAGACAGGGTCCTGGTCTGTAGTGGAGGTTGGTCTTAATTTTATTTATTATTTTTATTCTTGTTTCAGAACGCTTGTTTGTTTATTCACTTTTTTTTTTTTTTTTTTTTTTTTTTTTTTTTT
>PVJA010058222.1:0-10157 GCA_004027025.1 Myocastor coypus
AGACAGGGTCTTGTTATGCAGTTCAGGCTGGCCTTGAGCTCACTTTTGTAGCCCAGGCTGGTCTCAAACTCGCACCAATCCTCCTGCCTCAGCCTCCCAAATGCTGGGATTACAGGTGTGAGCCACCACGTCTGGCGAGACCCTCTTTCAAAATTAAAAAGGCTGGGGATCAAGCTCAACACAGAGCCCCTGGGTTCAATCTCTAGTACAGAAAAAGCCAAACAAAATCAGCCCCCCTGACCAGCACACAAGAGGCATGACACTATGCCCTGAGGGCAAGGATTGGTAAACTGAGTCTCTGACTCCAAGGGGATGGTACCTGAAGGTGGGCCTTTGGGAGGAGGGCGATTGGGGATCGGACAAGGTCAGGAGGGTGAGGCTCTGGTGATGGGATGGGTGCCCTTGCTAGCAATCCCAGAGAACCCTGGCTATCTCTCTGCGACAAATGAGGACCCAGGGAGAAGACTGCCACTTCCAAGTCCATATGACTGAGCACGAGTCACTAGGGCAAACTCCAAAGTACAGCAGAGGGGCTGCTGGCTGCTGTCACACACAGCCCAGTCAAGGCCAAGTCACAGATGTTCCCATAGGCTGGTGTGAACAGCTGAGGTCATACCTCCCCACCCTACACAACCACCTTGCAAATTCATCCCTCAGAGAGGGCTGGCAAATTAGGATTCTGCCCAGCCAATGAGCTGCCTGGAAATTGCAAACCAAAACCTCTTCTTGGGAGGTTACTGGGGCATACTGGCCATCGGGGAGCCTGACGCAGTAGGATCATGAGTTTGAGCAGTCTGGTCAAGGAAGTGACTTAGCAAGACCTTGTCTTAGAATAAAAAGGGCTGGAGGAGCAGCTCAATGACAGAGGGCTTGCCTAGCTTGCTTGCATGAGGTATAAATTAAGCTCCGGGCTTAATTACAGTGTTTGTACATGCCTTGGCCTCCTGGGCGCTTGGGTTATTGGTGTGCGCCACCACACCCACCTAATAGATTACTGCTGTGGGTCCCACAAGAAACACCACGGCGTCCAAATGATTCTCCTGCAGTCAAAATGATGGTTTGCAGGGCCGGCCAGATAGCTCAGCAGAGTAATGCTTAGGCAGAGCGCAGCGGCCAGGCTCCATCCCTGGCATGCGTTCAGGCCCCACCCCCGGGGCGCACTGAGGCAGCAATGGAGACTGGGCGTGGTGGCGGTGCACCTGTAATCCCAGTGCTTGGGAGACTGAAAACAGGAGGATCACTACGAGTCCGATCTACATGGGCCCTGTAGACCCTATACCAAATACATTTTTAAAAATCATGGTTTGGAAATCCAGCCAGGTGGGGTGACAGCCACACCCAGGAACCATGCAGGTGAGGACAGAGGGGCCCAGGGCACCCAGTCCTGTATCGCTGCCCCTGTATGTGCACCCCTGCCGCTGTGGCCAGCCCACCTCAGCAGCCGGAAGTCCTGGCGCGTGGCGAGCGTGTGGATGCCCGTGCACTCAGACAGGCCATAGATCTCATAGATGGGGACATTGAGGCTGAGAAAGAAGTCCAGCGTGCCCCTGGACAGCCCCGTGCCCACGCTGAGGAACTGCTCACAGCGGCCCAGGCCCAGCAGCTTCCGGGCGCGGGTGAAGGTCAGCTTCTTGGCCAGGCGGAAGCTCAGCGAGGAATGCAGGTCCCTTGAGAAGCAGATCCGGGGAACCCAGCTTGGTCACATGGCATGGGGACTCCCCATCATGCCACCCCAGAACCCCGCCCCCGGTCTCACCCGAACATGCGCCTCTTGTTGGTGCTCAACCCTACGTCCATGGCCCACATGTCGAGACGCCTGCGCAGCGCCGTGGACGCCAGCTGGTTGGTCCTGAGGCCGTCCATCATCCTGTCCCACATCCACGGGGTGCCTGGGAACGTGGTGGGCTGCACCTCCCGTAGCAGGTCAGTCAGGTAGCCCTGTAGGCCAGACGGTGTCCATTATAGGGCCACACGTGCGGGATCCGGCACCCGGGGGCCACACCAGGAGCAGGTCAGGGGATGCAGGGCCATGTTGTGGTGACTGGGGCTCCACGGGGTCCCCCACGCCACTCCACAGGGCGGCTAAGAAGCCATAACCAGCTCAGCCTGTCCCCCACCTCTGGATCAGGAGAGAAGGGAAGATAGATGGAGAAAAGGGCGAGAAAGAGCAGGATGGGGCGAGGGAGAGAGACCGCCAGACGAAAGGAAGCAAAGAAGAGGGGAAAGGAGAGAAAAAGAGAGGAGGAAGAGGAAGAGCAGCGAGACACAGAGCGAGGAAGACAAAAAGCGCCTGAAGTGAGAGGCGGGGCCGCCAGGGGTGGCGGAATCTAGTCCTGTTGTGCTGCTGTGTTCTAATCTTCTGTGACCAGAAAGGACCCTGCAGAGACCCCAACCAAAATACCACGAAGCAAGGACAGAGCGTGAGCGTGGCGCTCGGCCCTAGCCGGCCTGCGCCCTGCGCCCCTGCTGCCAGGGATTTGTGCAGGGTTTTTTTAACAAGCTAAGGATGGGCCAGCGAGATGGCTCAGTGGTCTAAAGCGCCTGCGGAGGAAACTTAAGGCAAGCGCTACGACGGCTCCTCGATCCCTGGCACCGCATGCTGCACACCCCCACCCCAGGGAGGGCTGAGCCAACCACAACACAAACAAATAAATTAGGTTTAAGAGAAATAACAACAACAACAAAAGCTTAAAAAAAAAAAGCTAAGGAGACAGACATGAGAATCACCCTAACTTCTCCTTATATGCATTGTGTCTGTGGATCAATCAAACGGTCTCTGCCACCTCACACCCCATCTATGTGCTCTATGTTGATTAAAACGTAAAAGAGCCGGGTGTGGTGGCTCACACCTGTAATCCCAGCACTCGGGAGGCTGAGGCAGGAGGATTGGTGCGAGTTCGAGACCAGCCTGGGCTACAAAAGTGAGCTCAGGGCCAGCCTCAACTGCATAGCGAGACCCTGTCTCAAAAAGACAAAAAAAAAAAAAAAAGAACCGTAAAAGATTTGAATTAAATGCCCAAACCCCCCAAGCGTGGTGAGCACAGATCTGGAATCCCAACACAGGGGGAGCCTGAGGCAGGAGCACCACTGCGCGAGTTTGAGGCCAGCTCAGGCCAACAGTGACAGTGAGTTCAAGGCCAACCTGGACTACCTAGTGAAGCCCTGGCTCAAAACAAAAACCCACAGAAAACGGCTGTGGGCTGCAGCTCAGGGGGACACTTGGCTCGCATATGCAAAGGACCTGGGCTCATCCCCCACCCCCCCCCCCCCCCCCCCGTGCTGAAAAAAACGAAGTCAGAACACTACGTCAAGGCACGTGAAAATGATATGAAATTCTAACTGGTTCGTGTCTGTAGAATTTTGGATTTTTTAAAGTTTTGCAGCCCTGAGGGAGGGAACCCAGGGCCTCACACAAGCCAGGCAAGCGCTCGCCTCTGAGCTATGCCCCGGCTCCATAGCCTTTTTGATTTTCTTCCGTGAAACCTTTGCAGAAGTCACAGCACCACCAGCTTCGCCTCGCAGCACTGCCAGGCCACTGGGGTTGGGCAAGCGCTCACCGCGGCCGCTCCCGCGTGGCAGGAAGCGTGCGGCTTTGGACTCAGTAAGCCCTGGGTCTGTGGTTACCCTGTGTAGGTCGATATCCTTGTATAAAGTGTTCTCGGTGGCAAAATCCACCCAGCAAAAAATAAGCAAATAAATAAATAAATAAAATTTGCCATATTAATCTGTTCTGTTCTTGTCGTTGTTCCCCGGGGTGGCGCTGAACTCCTGGGCTCAAGTGACCCTCCTGCCTTGGCCTCCCCAGGTGCTGAGACCCCAGGCACGCACCACCCAGCTGCCGAGCCTTCCTATTTCCAATTCAGCAGCATCGAGCGCACCCCACGTCTGGGCACCATCCCCCCACCCACCTCTAGGACCTTCCAGCTCCCCATGCTGACCCTGTCCCCTGGAAACCCCGACTCCGGTCCCCACCCGTCCTCTTTCTGTCTCTGTGGCTTTGACCAACAATGGGCCGGCCTCCTGGGAGTGGGACCCTGAGTGGTCCCACACCCTGAGCAACTCTACCCACACTGAACCACATCGCAGTCCCTCTTTTCTCTCTCTCTCTCTCTCTCTCTCTCTCTCTCTCCTACCCTCTCCCTCTCTTTTTCTTTTGGTGAGGTACCAGAGATTGAACTCAGGACCTTATGTTTGCCAGGAAGGTGTTTGCACTGCTGATCTAACACCCAGCCTCTTTCTTGTCTTTTCTTTCTTTCTTTCTCTTTCCCTCTCTCCCTTTTTTCTTTCTCTTAAACCTTTCTTCTTTCCTCCTTCTCTTCCTCTCTCTTTCCTTCCTTTCTTTTCTCTTTACTTCCTTTCTGTTTTTCTCTCTTCCCCTCCTTGCTTTTTTTATTTTCTTCCTCTCTTTTGGCTCCCCTGTCCCCTCTCCCTCTCTCTCTATTTCTGTACTACAGATAGAACCCAGGGCCTTCACGCCTAGCTCCATCCGCAGCCCTTCTGCTGTTTTGTAATTGGGAAACATCTGCCTAACAGCTAGGCTGCCCAGGCTGGGCTAGAACTCTCCATCCTCCTGCCCCAGCCTCTGCAGTGTGGATGATGGCACCGCGGTTCCCAGGCCACCTTCTGCGGTGAGGTGCGGGACTCCGGCCCCCTTTGTTTCAGGGTCTCCTCTTAGTTTCCTGCACTTCCGGCTTTGCCTGTCAGGGCTTGGATCAGCGGTCCCTGAAGCTCCACCTCCCTTGTGTCCTCAGAGGCGGGGTTTGTGGAAGGTGACAGCCACAGGGCCGTCCCTGACCTGTGCCCGCCCAGCTCTGCTTTCGGACAGGGGTTCGAACTCATGACTTTGCACTTGCCAGAAAGGCACTTGTGCCACAGAGCTGTCTCCCTGGCCCCGCAGCTCTGCTTTCTAACAGCCATGAAGCGAGCAGCCTTCCCACGAGGCCCCTCCGCTTGCCTCAGGGCGGGGCCTTCAGGGACAGTCACTGTGAACCAGCACAAATTGCTGGGCACCGGGTGTGGTGGCCACGATCATAATCCCAGCACTAGGCAGACTGGAGCAGGGGAACTGTTCGAATTCAAGGCCAATCCCAGTCTTTCAAAACACAAAAATTAAAATGAAAAATCTTAACTCAATAAACTTTTTCTGCTGGGCGTGGTAGCGCACGCCTGTAATCCCAGCACTTGGGAGACTGAGGCAGGAGCATCGGTGCGAGTTCGAGACCAGCCTGGGCTACCAAAGTGAGCTGAAGGCCAGCCTGAACTGCATAGCGAGACCCTGTCTCAAAAAGACAAAAAAAAAAAAAGAAAACTTTTCCTTTGGGTCGTAGGTGTCAGGTGTGACTGCGTCTCAGTCACGGGGTGTGTGTGTGTGTGTGTGTGTGCGCGCGTGCGCGTATGCACAAGCATGTGCACGCGTGCGCAGGCGCTGTTCCCAAGGTAACGGTTCACATCTGCTTCTCCTGCTTTACTTCACAGGTGGGAAAACTGAGGCCCCAATAGAAAAGGATGGAGGTCACATAGCCAGTAGGTCGCAGAGCAATGACCCCCCAAGCTCCTGGCCCCGGATGGTACTCACAGTGCCGGGTGGGTGCGGAGCCTCCCCTAATCTCTGCGCATCCTGCGGGGAGAAGTAGAGCGCAGCACCCACGGCGATGGCCACCCACATGTCCAAGATCTGTGAGCACATGTAGCTGAGGGGCAGGTAGCTCACCAGCACCTCCTGCCCGCCAGGCGGACACTTGTAGCCCAGGCTCTGCACCGTGGCCCCGGTGGTCCAGGTGATCTGTGGAGACTCCATTTCACCCGCAGGCCCCGGGGTGGCCAGCTGGGCCCAGAGCGGGAGCCGCCATCCCCACCCCCGCCCCATGGGGTGCTCACGTTGTCGTGGCTCAGCATTATGATTTTGGGGGGACTTGTGCCCACCAGGCTGTAGACCAAGGAGCAGCACTGGTTTGGCTTCTGGGAGTCGATGATGTGGTCAAGCTCCTCATCCAAGATGTCGTTGCCGAGGTCCAGGAACCTTTGCCACTAACAAGAGGCAGGAAGTGGGTAGTGGGGGCAGAGCTGACCCGAAAGCCCCATCCCCACCCCAAGTCCTTCGCAGCACTTCGGTCCTGGCTCGGCCTGGGGCCTCACTGTGGCCCCAGGGCGCACCTACCGAGTACAGGTTGGGCTGGGCAGTGTGGACCTCCTCCTCGTACTGCACGATGGCCTTCAGGTGCTTCAGGGAGCCCTGGATCTGCAGGATGCACAGGCTCAGCACCGCCCTGGGCACCCGGGCTGCTGCTGCTGCTGCTGGGGTTGCTGGGCTTCTTCCTGAGGTGCCCAGGGGACCGCAATCTCCTTTCTTTGTTTTCCATTCTGGGGACAGAGCCTGGGGCCTTGCATCTGCTAAGCCAGCGCTCACCTGCCAAGCTGCACTACAGGTTTCTCATGCATTTTGTTTGGAGATTGGGGCCTGGGTGAGCTGCCCGAGCCGGGTCCAAGCTTGTGAGGCTCCTGCCTCAGCCTCCCACCCCGGGAAGGTCTGCTCACACCCTGCCGGACTGGTGAGTGAACCCAGGACCTGCACGCTGAGCTCTGATCATCCTGCCTCAGCTTCCAG
This sequence comes from Myocastor coypus, assembly GCA_004027025.1. Lineage (NCBI taxonomy): Eukaryota > Metazoa > Chordata > Mammalia > Rodentia > Myocastoridae > Myocastor > Myocastor coypus. The sequence continues at coordinate 6,605 of PVJA010058222.1, forward strand.
GTGCTGGACGACAGGCGTGTGCCCTCACGCCCTGCTCTTTCCCTCAGGCGGGGTCTCTGCCTCCCCTGGCCCCTGGCAGGAGAGGCGCTCACCTGGCTGATCTTCTGCAGCTGCCTGTTGCTGTCTACCACCAACACGTTGATCTCGCAGCTCTTGGCAATGACCTGGCAGGCTTTGAGGGAGGAACTGCCCGAGATGCCAACAAAGATGCCTCTGGAAGCAGAATCCAGAGGCGCGAGGCCTGTGGCAAGTGCTTCTGGGAACTGAGAGGTTGGGGGGGGGCGGGGTGTCTCCGGGAACCTGGCCCGTACGGTGCAACTCAGAGACGCTGGGGTCTGGTTCCTGCCTGAAGGGCTTCCCTCAAAGATCTGGATGGGTAGGGGGGAGTGCTGGGAGTCCTGAGGAGGGCAAAGGGTTTTCTGGAGGAGAGGAAAAGGGGGCTGGGCTTCCCTGAGTGTACAGGAACTCCCTGGGGAAGAGAATGTCTAGCTAGAAGGGCGAACTGAGCATGCGCAGGACTGGACTGACACACACTTGGGGCTCAGCTTCCTGCCCTGGAACCAACAATAAGACCCCAGCTGTCTCCAGAAGGGTCACACCAGAGGTGTCCCACCTTGGCACGCTGCGGGGAGACAGCCTCTCCTTACCCTGCCATGATGGCCCCGATGCTGGCGATCACCCACTCCTCTGCGTTGAGACCCAGGATGCCCACGGTGCAAAAGCGTTCCAGGCCCAGCTGCCAGAGGGACACTCTCGTGAGGCCCTGTAGGGCCTCAGCCACCATGCTCCCTGGCCTCCCTGAGGATGGGATGGGGGAAGCCTGGCCTCCCTCTGCTCTGCGATGTTTTAAAATGTTTCTTTCACTTTTACTAGAGAATAATGCTGGGCTGGGTGTGACAGGTGCACACCTGTCATCCCGGCACTCAGCAGGCAGAGGCAGGAGCGCTGTCCCAAGCTGGAGGCCAGTCTGGGCTGCACAAGCGAGTTCAAGGCCAGGCTGGATTACACCGCGAGACAACATCTCCAAAAGCACCCTGGGAACCCAAGCCTCACTCTACACATTGAAGTGCTCATGTGCCCCTGACGTCTGTTCATGGTGGGACCCATGGCTCCCCCTGAATTCAGGGGCATCTCTCCGTACCACTCTGGACTCTCAGACACAACTGCCGCCTGTCGTTCAGTCATCGAACAGGTGTCTCAGACCCAACAGACCCCAGTGGAACTGTGGACTCCTGCCGACCCCCAAGTTGGCTCCCTCCATGAGTGCTACTGTCACAGCCAGCAGCCCTGTGCCCCTCCAGTCTGCAGGACTCCACCTGCTCCAGCCTGGTGCTGCGCTTGGTCCCTCCCACCTGATCCCACAGCTGCAGCACTGAGCTCAGCCCTGCTTCCTCTGTCCTCTTCCCTCCACAGCTCCTACCCTCTTGGGCCCAAAGGCCAGGTCCCCCCTGCAGTCCACAGGGCCCTGCATGGCCACCAGTCCTATCCCTCCCTCCCCTGCTGCTTCTGCGCCCCTCCTCCCCTGCCTCAGCCATGGGCTCCTCCATGCTCCTGTAACGTCTGCCTCAGCCCTGCCCCAGGGCCTTTGCATGGCTGTGCCCTTGGCCCAGGGTGCCTTCCTGCAGATCCCCCATGACTCTCGCTTCTTCTTCACATGGTCTTTGTTGAAATGTCAGCTTCTCCAGTGAGGTTCACCTCACCCACTATATTTTACATTTTCCACCCACACACATACTTTCCTCTGGGTTATATTACTGTCAGAAGACCCTGTGTGTTTATTGTCATTGTTGAGACAGGGGCTCTCTCCATAGCTATTCGGGCTGGTCTTGAACTCATTATATAGCCCAGGCTGGTCTGGGACTCTCAGTGATCCTCTTGCCTCAGACTCTTGAATGCTGGGATGCCAAGTTTATTATTCTGACTAGGCAAGTTATTTGGGTCTCTTATTCCCCACACTAACCTAAAAAGTAGGAATTCAGATGGGCATGGGGGCACACAACTGTGCGCCTCCCAGCACTGGGGAGGCTGAGGCAAGAGGATCCCTGGGAGTTCAAGGCCAGCCTGGGCTACAAGGTGAACTCAAGACCAGCCTGAACTGCAAATCAAGACCCTGTCTCAAAACAAAACAAAAGAGAAAAGCATGCAGGGGGCAGGAGCAGGACATTCTTTCAGTCCACAAACACCAGCGGTCCACGAACACCAGCATGGGACTGGAGTTTAAAGCAGTCCCAGCTTCCTGTCCTCCTGGTGCTGACCTGCCGGACAGTGAATGTGGATCCAAGTAGCAGTGGGAGCGAACCCAGGGCCTTGCACATACTAGCGAATGCTCTGCCCCCAGGCCTCATCTCCACATCCTGGAGAGAGGAGGTTCAAGAAGCTGTAACAGGAAAAGGAGAAAAGGGGGGGCAGGTGCTGAGGACCTTGTAAGGCCATGCCTTGGAGACTGAAAAGCAGCCCTCACAGTAAGAATGACAGGCAAGCTGGGCGTGGAAGCTTGTGCCCACCATCCCAGCACTGGGAGGGTGAGGCAGGAGGATCGCTGTGAGCTCGGGCCAGCCTGCACTATACAGTGACAACCTTCTGAAAAGAACGAATTGTAGAGCTGTCTGTCATGAGTCAACCACTGAGTCCAGCTGCAAATTTTCAAACTAAGTGCTTTATATGTAAATAATTAATAACATGTACATTTACTTGCAAATATCATGTATTTTATCAATATGATTTACATATTTATATTAATTTATGCATAAAATAATACATTTTATGCTAAACATTATGAAAGTATCAAATATATGAAATTAATGTGTGAGCAGTAGATTTATTTTGTTAGGTATATTTTAAATAATACATATACATAGCAACCATTTATTTTACATATATCTGAGGTCAGGATTGCATTTTATACATTATATTTATTTTACATGCAAATCTCTATCTTACATATAGTAAAACTGGGCAGCAAAGAGGCAGCATAATTCGTACAAGAACCCGTGGCTCCTGGCAGGCCTCGGATGCGAACCCATAAACACAATTACTAGCTGTAAATCTAGTTCTCAGGAATCATGGACAATAGACGAGATACCCAGCCCCTCAAAGCCCCTCTTTGTGCACAGGCGCACAAAGATGAGTACGTTTGAGGGCCTGAATGAAGTGAGGGGCTGTGCGGAGCCAAAAGACGTGCGCAGGCGCAGGAAAGGAAGAGGAAGGCTAGCTAGGTGCGCAGGCGCGGGGGCGGGGGCGGGGATGGGGGGGCGGGGCGGGGCGGGCAGAGCGCCGCTGGACCGGGCAAGGCGCGCAGGCGCAGACCGCCCTGGCGGTACCTTAAGGAAGCCCTTGGCGGCGCGGCGACACAGCTCGTAGTACTGGACGTAGGTGAGCAGGTGCCACTGGTTCCTGCGCTTGGTGCCGAGCGCGATGTAGTTGGCGAACCTGATGGCCGAGTGCATGACCATGTCGTGCACGGTGCGCGGCGTTTGCTGGTCCCTCGAGTTCCTGCCCAGCCGAAGCTGCACCTCGCCGTCGCGATCCGCGGTCCAGTAGCTGCCGGGGGGGG
>PVJA010058223.1:0-10238 GCA_004027025.1 Myocastor coypus
ATATATTTAATATTGCATGGATTTCTGAAACACATTGTAACAATTGATAGGGCTCTTATTGCCTGCTGTATCCTAAGAGCCTAACACAATGCCAAGGATTCAAATTTTAAAATATACACATTCACGTGTGTGTGTGGTATACATGTGTGCATGCACGTGTGTGGTACTGGTGACGGAACTCAGGCCTTTGCACTGAGCAAAGCCCTCCTGAGGGCTGGGATTATAGGTATGGGCCACCACATATCTACTTATCTATTTGGGACGGTCTTGCTATGCAGCACAGGCTGGCCTTGAACTTGCAGTGATCCTCCTGGTTCATCCTCCAGAGTGCTGGGATTACAAGTATGTGTGTGTCCCCACACCAGTTTTGTGTGTGTGTGTGTGTGTGTGTGTGTGTGTGTGTCTTTTGGAGACAGGGTCTCGCCATGCAGTTCAGGCCGGCCTTGAGCTCACTTTTGTAGCCCAGGCTGGTTTCGAACTCACATCAGTTCTTCTGCCTCAGCCTCCCAAGTACTGGGATTACAGGCGTGCGCCACATCACCCAGCCGCACAACCAGTTTAAAATGTTCAAATAATTAACATAAACTTGCTGAAGAGCTCTCTGGGTGTCCCCCAAACAACTCTCTCCTGCTTCTCAGTCCTGTCTCTTCATTAAGGAAGCACATTTTATTTATTTATTTATTTATTTATTTAGTTAGTTAGTTAGCTATCTAGTTGAGATTTCAGAGTTACTGAGGAAATGAGACATTGGGGAGTTCACACTGGGAGGTCTTTTTGGTGCCCTTTCTCCTTTTCTTTTCTTTTTTTTTTTTTTGTTTTTTTTTTTGTTTTTTGGTGGTACTAGGGATGGAACACAGGACCTTGCACTTGCCAGGCAAGCACTTATTCCACCCAGCAAGCTCCTTGGCCCCATGTTTCTTCTCCTTTTCAACTGACCTTTTGCAAGACCTCTTTCCAAAGTGTCATCCCTCCCTCCCTCCATCCCTTCCTCCATTACCTTTCTTCTTCCCTTCCTCTTCCCTCCCACACCTTCCTCTCTCCCCCAGAGCTGAGAGGGAAGGCCCACAACAGCCCGGCCAGCCCAGCTTGTTCTTGCAGGTGGGGGTGAGGGCCACCAGGGGAGACCCTACAGCTCCTCCCCCTGCCCAGGCTGGCCCGATTCAGGCCATCCCTGCTGCTCCTCCTCCACATCTCGCCCACCCTCTGCACCTGACAGGCCTACAACAAACGGAGCTCAGCCGGGAGGCATTGCATGGACCAACACACACTACACTTCACAGTTACCTACTGTTTCCTAGCTTTTTTTTGCTGCTATTAGGACTCTGAAATCCTATACTCTTTAATTAGGATGAAGTCAACAAACATATGTTTGTTTGAGGTTTTATGAGGGGTGCAGAGAACAATAAAGAACATAGTTTCTGCCCACTAGGAGCTCACACGTGCTCCAGGGGCATCTGCATAGGAGAATCTTTTCCCAGGAGCCATCTTGGACCTCTGAAATTATCGCCGGCCTCTGTCTTTGTTACTCCTATAGAATTGTCCCTTTCCACCCCCATGGTTGCATTATTTAGCTGTGGGTATTTCTGTGTCTCCTTGTGCCCCTTCCTCCAGATTGTAAAAGCCCACTGGGGAGAAACTTTTTTTTTTTTTCTTTTCTTTTCTTTTGAAACAAGGTCTCCCTATGCAGTTCACGCTGGCCTTTTGCTCACTTTGTAGCCCAGGCTGGTGTCAAACTCACAACAATCCTCCTGCCTCAGCCTCCCGAGTGCTGGTATTACATGTATGCACTACCATACCTGGTAAGAAACTATTCTTCATTGCTCTTTACAACCTTTGAAAACCCAATCCATAGAACAGGGTTGGTGTTAGTCTAATTAAAAGCATAGGAGATATCTATCTACCTGTCTATCATCAATCCATCATATTATACAACAGACTAAAAATATATATATTGTATTTGTCCCCTCAAAGCCTCATGCAATCATGGGGCAAACTTCTAGAGTTTGTGATGAACTCATGATCCACTAGGATTATGGGTATGAGTGCTGCTGGGATTATGGGTGTGAGCGCTGCTCCTATCCTGGGGCAGATAGCCTGAATACAGGTTAAGGGAGACAGACTTCTCTGCTGCCATTGTTGTCACTACTCCCTTTGCTGTTTTATTGCCTTCCACTGCAATGAACTGCTGCATTCTGCCATGTTCCATTCTGCCTTGGAGCCAGCTGAGTATGGCCTGAAACCTTCAGTAACTGTGAGTCAAATAAACCTTTCCTTCCTTCCAGTCTAACTTGGGAGGGTTGAGCTATCTCACCTGCCCTAGCCTTGTCTTGTCTGAAGACTGCAATTCAGGCTGTTCTTGAACTATGTAGCCTACACTGGCCTCAAAGTCAGGACAATCCTTATTTATTTATTTATTTATTTATTTATTTTTGTCTTTTTGAGACAGGGTCTCACTATGGAGTTGAGGCTGGCCTTGAGCTCACTTTTGTAGCCCAGGCTGGTCTCGAACTCACACCAATCCTCCTGCCTCAGCCTCCCAAGTGCTGGGATTACAGGCGTGAGCCACCAGGCCCGGCTAGGACAATCCTTCTGTCACAGCTTCCTAAGTATTAGAATTACAGCTGCGTGCCACGTATCTACCGTTTGTCAAAAATCTTCCATCTAATATTACTTGTCTGCTTCATCCTTTAAAACAGTTGTTCACAAATATACACACATTGCTGGGCCAGCGAGATAGCTCAGCAGACTAAAGTGCCGGGTTAGACAAGCTTGGGCAAGCTCACCAACCACAGTTTGATCCCCAGCACCACATGCCACACCAGCCCTGCCCTAGAGCCAGCTGAGCCTGCCAGAGTCCAGGCATAGTAACGCGTGCCTGTAATCCCAGCCTTGGGGAGACTGAAAGCAGGAGGGTTACCATGAGTCTGAGCTGCATGGTGAGACCCTGTACCAAATACACTTAAAAAACAACAACAACAAAAAAAAGACAAGGCTACCCTATCTTAAGTAAATAAATAATTTCTGATGAATAGCTTAAGAACTTATTTATAATTGGAACTATGACTATTGAGCCAGACACTGATATATTTGAGTCACAAAAACTAGGTAAAATAGCCCATTACACCTGGGCATGGTGGAATGCATCTGGAATGCTAGTGCTTTTGGAAGTTGGGCCAGAGAGATAGCTTAGCAATCTAAACCACCTACTTAGGCAAGCTTAGGCAGCCTTAGAGACCACGATTCAATCCCCGGCACCACATGCTGTACCAGCCCCACCCCCAGGGCATAACATAAATAAAAAATGAATAAAGTTTAAAAAAAAAAAAAAAAAGGAAGCTGAGGCAGGAGGTTTACAGATTCAGCCCAGCTTGAGCAATTTAGTGCTATGGTGAGAATTTGTCTCAAAATAAAATGTATGTTGCCGGGTGTGGTGGCTCACGCCTGTAATCCCAGCACTTGGGAGGCTGAGGCAGGAGGATCGTTGTGAGTTCAAGACCAGCCTGGGCTACAAAAGTGAGCTCAAAGCCAGCCTGAACTGCACAGTGAGACCCTGTCTCAAAAAAGCAAAAATAAATAAATAAATAAATAATGTATGGAATATAGCTTAGTATGAGGCCTTTTGTTTAACTCATTGCTGAAAAACAATCTCACCGATTTAAGTTTGCATTGCCCTCTTTTTAAAAATGTTATAATAAAATGTATTTAAAGGAGAATAAACCAAGCGTGGTGGCACATGCCCGTAATCCCAGCATTTGGATGGCTGAGGTAGGAGAAACATTGTGAGTTCAAGCCTATCCTGGGCTACAAAGTGAGCTCAAGGCCAGCCTGAACTGCATAGTGAGACCCTGTCTCAAAAACACAAGAAAGAAAATAAAAAAGAGACTATTTTATTACCTATATCCAATATTGTATATTTCACACATGGTCCAAGACAATTCTTTTTCACTCCGTGCCTCTCAGGTGCTAAAGACTGGTTATCCGTGTTTTAAAGAAAGGGAAGCCTCAGGGCTGGGAAGATAGCTTTTGTAGCACAAGTGCCTGCCTGGCAAGTGCAAGGTTGTGGGGCTGGGAAGATAGCTTTGTGGCACAAGTTCCTGCCTGGCAAGTGCAAGGTTGTGAGTTCAAACCCTAATCCCCCAAAAAAGAAAGAAAAGGAAGCCTATGAAGGCAGAGAAGCAGGAGAAACTGTGCAGAGGGAACAGCCCTGTGGGAAAAGATTGGAGGGCTGGTCTACAACTCCGTGGTTCCCACCTTTGAGGAGAGGCAAACATAGAGGAAGAAGGATTGGTGGGAGAGAAAGGGCAAGGGCCAGAGCAGAAAACCCTTGTGCATTGTGGCCAGGCACTTCCACCCATTGGAAGCACCGCTGGGCTGGCGGCAATCTCAGCAGCAACCTCTTCCAAGCCCTTTTTGGGGGAAGGCTCAGGTATCAGCTCCCTGTGATGAATGTAATTACCATGTACTGCACAGATACACTAATAAATGCAGAGATTAAAAATCTTTGTTCTCGGGGCCTGGCGGGATGGCTCAGTGGTCTGGAGCGCCTGCTTGGGGAAGCTTGGGCAGCTTCAGGGACCGCGGTTCGATCCCCGGCACCGCATGCTGTGCCAGCCCTGCTCTCGGGGCGGGTTGAGCCGGCCATAAAAATGAGTCAATAAGCAAAGGTTCTGGAGCGAATAAAAAACAAAAAACAAAAATCTTTGTTCTGCTAAAAAGGACAATAAAGGCCAGGCATGGCGCTGTACCCTTGTAATACCAGCACTTAAAAAGCTTAAGACAGGAGATCAACCTGGCTACATAGTTAGACCCTGTCTCAAAAAAAAAAAAAAAAAAAAGTTAAGTCACCGCCCATCTCAGCAATCAGCTTGTTTTAGCATTCTTGCCATTGGAGCTTGGTCTAAGGATCTGGACATTGATGAAACAGACAGATATGAAGAGAGCTAGGCTAGTGTGTGTGTAACTTTTCCCAGTACCTTGGAAGCAAGTGGAGGTAGATAGGAACAGGATGACAGAACCACCTAGAAAGGTGCAATAGAGCTGATGCTGCAGCTGTGGGCTGGTGGTGGGTCGGTGCCTGGCAGCTAGATACTGCGTGGCACTGGGTAGAGGCAGGTGGATGGATTTGCTCAGCCCCTCCCCCACCAGTCCACGTCTTCCTCCTCTGCAGCCTTTCCAGGGCTCTGTACAGGGGCGAGTGTGGCCTCTACTACTAAGGCTCTGCTGTGGGCCCTAAGGCCAGGATGGGGAGGCAGGCTGAGGGGTAGAGGGAGAGTGGGCAGCCCTGGGAACTTTCACACCCAGGGCCAGGTGCAGAGACTGGCCAGGCCACCCTACCTACTGGGGCTCTTAGGTGGGAGGAGGCTCTGCCCTCTGTTTGTTCAGCACCAACTTGAGGTTCCTGTGAGGAAATTTGTGTGCAGGCCAATTTGTTTGCTGTTCACACTTACATGGAGAGCTGCCCCTTGGAGTCTGGTCTTCAAACACAGGGGTAGGCATGAGGAGGGGGAGGTCGGTCCAGAGCACCCAGGGAATAAGCCAGGAAAGTCAAACACCTGCAAGTTCCTGAAGAGGAAAAGGGACTCAGGAGGCCATAGCAGGAAGATGGTAGGTTTAAGTCAGTCTGGAAGACATAGCAAGGCCCTAACTTAAAAACAAAAACAAAACAGAAAAAGAAGTAGGGGAGAGGAGGATCCCACCACAAACTGCCTAGAGGGTGCCATGTTCAGCCTGGCTCCCTCCTTTGCTCACAAGAGCCATGTGGGTTCCTCCAGTGATGAGTCCTGATTGGAAGGTTTGCACTTTGACCCTCCACGTGTCAGGCACCCAAACTGGCGTCCTCATCCAGGTGCTCCCAGTATGCTCCCCTCTCTGTGCTTCTCTGACTTTGTTGGTTTTGTGGTATGGGTGGGAAGATAGAAAAGCTCCCCACTGAGTCTTCAGTGCTGCAGACTTGTGCTCCGCAGGCTGCCCGCTCCTCACCCCTTCACATGCCTGTGTGTCTCCAAGCCTGATGCAATAGTGGCTCGGGCTCCACAGATCTGAGCTGGGGTCTTCAGCTCTGCATGTGCTCTGCCCTCTGGCTGCCAGTGCTTTGAGACCAGGTGCTGAGCAACAAAGGCTCTCTTCCTGCTTCAGCCTCTTCATTCCCGTCATCCTCTCTGCCCAGAGGGCAGTGGGCAGAGAGCTTTCTGCACCTGTTCACCTAGTCCACCCTTTCCCACCACCTAGATGGCAAAGTAATCCACAGACTTGGGAGCCTATCTGGCCCAGGCCGTTCGTGCAGGGTGTGTGGGGGTGGGGGTGGGGGTAGTGGGAGGGTCAAAGCAGAGCGGTCAGATCCCTGGCCAAGGGCAGGAGCGGAAGTAGCAACACATTCTCTTCCTGTGGATTCAGGCTGGCTGACACAGAAGGCACATAACCATTCTGCAGTGTGGTGTTTCCAAAGACAGCTTCTTATATGCTGCATGCATTGCCAAGTGCCCTTGCCCCTCCCCAGACACCCTCTCCTTGGATCTGGACTGGTCTCCACTTGAACGTGGAGAAAGTGAGCTCCACAATACTCACAGGTACCTGAACACGTGCACCTGAACACATGCTTGTGTGTGTGTGTGTGTGTGTGTGTGTGTGTGTGTATGTGTGTGTGTGTATGGTGTTAGAGACTTAATAGAGCATCTTTGAGCAATATCCCCTGACCAATTTACTAACTGATTAATTGATTGATTTTGAAATAGAGGCTGTCCAAGCTGCTAAACTGCCCTGGCTGGGCTGGAACTTTCACTCCTCCCACCTTACCCTGCTGGTTGCTGGGATTACAGGCTCCTGTACCACAGCCAGATAGTTTCTGCTTATTTGGACACTGCCACAAAGGACAGAGCCTGCTGCTCTGAGTACTCACCACACTCAAGCAGTTCAGTGGATCGACTGCAAATCATTAGGGGACCTAAAAATTTCAGGGACCACCATGATGGATGTAACAGAATTATTGCATTGTATTTTTACCACATTTATGAAACATCATCAGTCCTACTTTGCAAATGAAGAACACACTGCTCATAAAGGAGTGTAGTACAAGCTGCCCAGCTCATGCAGTTGGTGACAGAAGGAGAGGACACCCTGTCCTCTCCAGCTCCTCTGGCCCTGAGCTTGCACTGGCTCCCCCTTGTTCAGGGATCTCACAGCCATAGACCCTGTACATCCCTGGTGGCTGAGATGCCCCTGGGTGCTCTCTGCCTGGTCCACCTGCCCTTTGCCCAGTGTAGGGTACCAAAGCCAATGTGCTGCCCAGCTCAGAATCAGGTCTGCACTTGCACCGGGGTCCAGGCTCCAGGGAGGGAGAACTTTGTTTTCTCCTCCACAGAGCACGTCTCACACTGCTGTCCTGGAGAATGGAAGCCCGGCATGTTGGTAGAAGCCTGCACTTGGTACCAGGAGATGAAGGCTCTAGTCTGCCCTCTACTGGCTCAAAATTTTAGTCTCCTTGAACCCCTGGGGCAGGGATGCCAGTGACAACGCAGGAAATTCCACTCCAAAAGGAGCCACTTTGAGGTCTTGTTTACTTTCCTTTTATTTTTGAGACACATGTTCTCTATGTAGTCCAGACTGGCCTGAAACTGACAGTGCCCCTCCTGCCTCAGCCCCTTACATTGTTTTGTTTTTCTGGTTGAGATCAGGTCTCACTATGCAGTCCAGGCAAGCCTGGAACTCCATTATGTAGCCCAGGCTGGCCTGCTATAAGCAGGGTAGGATTTTTTTTCTCCCACCATGTCTCTTAATTACCTAAGGACAGGCCCTCTAAAAGGATCTCTCTCTCTCTCTCTCTCTCTCTCTCTCTCTCTCTCTCTCTCTGTCTCTCTCTCTCTGTCTCTCTCTCTCTGTCTCTCTCTCTCTCACACACACACACACACTCTGCCCACCCCTCACCCACATCTGGGGTCTCTTTTAGAGGTGTGGAGAGGGTCATCCTGGACATGATGGCACCCCAGCCTCTCCTCCAGACTCTGTAGCATGGGGCCGTTGTGTCTGCTCCAAGTTTTTGGATGTAATTCAGGCTGTTTTGAACTATGAAACCTCCAGTCACTGTGAACTAAATAAATCTTTCTTTCCCTTATTTTGAGTGTCGGGTATTTGTCCCAGCAATGCAAGAAGAGTAACTAAGAATTCCTAAGGGGGGGGACACCCACTCGGGACCCTCCCTCCTGTCCCTGTCTTGGACAGGAGCTTTCTTTCCCTCAATAAATATGTTCTTCTCATAAAAAAAAAAAAAAAAAAAAAAAAAAATTCCTAAGACACAGGGACTGGGGTTCGATCCCTGGCATGCTGTGCCGGCCCTGCTCCCAGGTCACGCTGAGATGATGACTGAGACTGGGCACACTTCTAATCCCGGTGCTTAGGAGGCTGAAAACAAGAGGATCACTGCAAGTCCTATCTGTGCACTGAAACACTGTGATTGATCAGAGTCAGGGACCAGCAAGATAGCTCAGTGGTGTAAAGTGCCTACTTAGGCAAGCTTGGGAAACAGCAGGGGCTGCGGTTCAATCCCTGGTACCACATGCTGCACCAGCCCCACCCCTAGGGCAGGCTGAGCCAGCCATAACATAAATAAATTAAGTTAAAAGAAAAAAAAAAGATCAGAGTCAAGTGAAAAAGCAAGAGATAGTCCAAATGACCTTTAAAAAACAAAACAACAACAACAAAAAAACACTGTTAGGGCTGGGGAGATAGCTTCAAGGCACAAGTGCCTGCCTGGCAAGTGCAAGATCATGAGTTTGCACCCCGGTCCCGCAAAAAAAGAAAAAAAACACTGTTGCGGGGGCCTGGCGGGATGGCTCTGTGGTCTAAAGCGCCTGCTTGGAAAAGCTTAGGCAGCTTCAGGGACTGCGGTTTGATCCCCAGCACCACATGCTGCGCCAGCCCTGCCCTCAGGGCAAGCTGAGCCGGCCATAAAAATAAACAAACAAACAAAAGTCCTGAAAAAAGAATAAAATAAAATTTAAAAATTATTTAAAAATAAAAAGATATAAATGTTAAAACAGAAACACTGGGCCAGCGAGATGGCTCAGTGGTCTGAAGCACCTGAGGAGGAAAGTAACGGCAAGCGCTGCGACCGCTCCTCAATCCCTGGCACCACATGCTGCACACCCTCACCCCAGGGCGGGCTGAGCTAGCCATAATACAAACAAATAAATGAGGTTTAAGAGAAAAAAATATTTTAAAAGAATGGTCTTAGCCGGGTGTGGTGGCGCATGCCTGTAATCCCAGCACTGTGGAGGCTGAGGCAAGAGGATCGGTGCGAGTTCGAGACCAACCTGGGCTACAAAAGTGAGCTCAAGGCCAGCCTGAACTGCATAGCGAGACCCTGTCTCAAAAAGACAAAAAACAAACAACAAACAAACAACAAAAAAAACACTGTATGTTACGCCGGGCAGGGTGGTGCATGCCTGTAATCCCAGCACTCGGGAGGCTGAGGCAGGAGGATCAGTACTACAAAAGTGAGCTCAAGGCCAGCCTGAACTGCATAGAAAGACCCTGTCTCAAAAAGACAAAAAAAAGACTCTGTATTAAAATACAAAACATAAAAATAAGAAAGAAGGTATGGTGATATATACCTGTAATCCCAGCACTTGTGAAGCTGAGGCAGGAGGACTGACGCAAGTTTGAGGAGAATGTGGGCCAGCTTGAACTAAGCTCCGAGGTCTCAATTTCCAGGACAAAAGATGGGGGTGAGAGTACATAAGCTTTTAGATCTCTCTGTGTTTCTGAGCATTCACTTCTCTTTTGCACGATGCCCCTCCACTTTTTCTATAAATTTGCTGTTAGTTTATTTTCTATTTATTTATTTTTTGAGACAGGGTTTCGCTATGCAGTTTAGGCTGGCCTTGAGCTCACTTTTGTAGCCCAGGCTGGTCTCAAACTCACATCGATCCTCCTGCCTCAGCCTCCCAAGTGCTGGGATTACAGTTGTGCGACACCACACCTGATTTATTAGTTTATTTTAAAGACTCAGTTCTCAAAACCCTCAGGCTTACAAGGAAGGTTCTCCCCCCACCCCACAGCAGCATTGGGTGGTGCTCAGCCCATAAACTGCACATCATCTTGTACTGTAAATGCCTGCTCCTCCTGGGCGCTGTCCCGGCGAGGACGCGAGAAGGCATCCGTCCAGCTGTACCAGGTGGCAGGTGCTGCCAATTCACAGCCTGCAGGGTCGGGCCAATGAACTGCCATCTCTCGCGGTGGGCAGC
>PVJA010058224.1:0-10177 GCA_004027025.1 Myocastor coypus
AAAAAAAAAAAAAAAAAAAAAAAAAAAAAAAAAAAAAAAAAAAAAAAAAAAAAAAAAAAACCAAAAACAAAAAACCACACTTTGATGGGAAAATTTGGTTTCAACACTCCATGTAAGTGTCAGTTGCCTCATAACTGGCAACCTGTTCTAGCCAAAATAATTTGTTTGGCACTCTTCCTTTTGAAGCAATTAAAGAGTACCAACATACCACAGTACTTCTCATTACTGTTGGGGCATACCTGTTATATATGAAATTCTGTGAAATACTAGATTCACAAAACATGCAAGTTAAATGATTTTTATTATACTGTTAAAAAGACTGAATGTTCAAAAGTGATCCCTGAAGGATTTCTTTTAAAAGTATATTCTTATATTTCAGTGTCTTATAGATGACTTGCTCTTTTATAGTTGAGCTAGAGGATGAGAAAATCTTAATGTCAGTGGTAGGTATTTCTAATTGGAAGTCAGTTAAAATGAAAATAAGTATAAAATTTAGTATTACTGGGAAGCTGAAATTTTATTCACTAAGATGTTGTGCATGTACTTTTTCTGTTTACATACTTGTGACCTAAAGCTGTAGACTTTTGGGAACTCAGTGATACTGAAATATGTCTTATAATGTAGAGCCATTTGTTTTGATACTACAAAGTTTCCTTTAAAAATATATAGTGCCTTTGTGCAGTTTTGGACAAAAACCCATTGTACCCTTCCTTGTGTTTGGAGATAGTGGTAATAGAATTATTTACATGCAATTTGGGTAGGCAGGTAGTAGTAACCTTTGGTTTGCTTAAAGCACTCATTTGCTTGACCTGGACCAGATTGTTTTTTTTTTTTTTTTTTTTTTTTGTTATGGTGGGCTCAGCCTGTCCTGGGGTGGGGCTGGTGCAGCATGTGGTGCTGGGGATTGAACTGCTGTTCCTGTGATTGCCTAAGCTTGCCTAAGCAGGTGCTTTAGACCACTGAAACATCTCGCCAGCCTCCAGGACCAGAATTTGTTTTTAAGATGTTATCAGCTTTGAATTTTCAAGCAATTGGTTCTCAGGTTTCACTGAGAGATCAGGCTATTTGACTTTTAGTCTTAAGAAATATAACTTTCTGCTATTGCAGAAATTGTTGAGACATGTAACACAGTTTCAAGAAGCTTGAAATTTCCTGCCTGGAACTCAAGGTAGTCTGGGCATGTGGTATACATGTGTAATCCCAACTCCTTGATAAACTGAGAGAGATGAGAGGATGGCAAGTTTAAGGCTAGACTGGGCAACTTAGCAAGACCTTGTTTCAGAATTTAAGAAAAGGGCTATGGATGTAACCCAGTGGTAGCACTCACACAACTGTGGTTTCATTTACAGTACTGGAAAAGAAATTAGTGTGTCAATGTACTTAGTTTCTTTTCTTTTACATGGAGGGATTGATGTTTAAGAGATAGAAACATACTCACCTGTTAATCTCTTCTTTAGCTCTTTCACCAATAATTTTTCATAACTATTTGCAGTCATATCAGTCTGTAGGCTATATCCAAGCAATATGAAATTTTATATAAATATAATTCTAAATGCATTACTTTAGTACATTTTTTTTTTTTTTTTACTGCCTAAACACATGCATATATTCCCACAGCCATTGTGTTTGACAGTTTGCAGTGGACAATTTAAATGACATTGAAATGCATAGTTGGTTAAAGTTACAGTATATTCTGTTTTGAAAAAATTTTTGATAGAATGTCCTTAAGTATTGGAATCCAACAGTGATGAGGGTTTTAGGGTATATTTTATTTCCTAGAACATCATTCATGTTACTTTCACATTAAGTTAGAAAATACAGGAAACAAAGCACAATTTGGTTTTAGTTAATGCAATTGTCCTTTGGTATATACAGATAATTGGTTCTAAAGAGCTTTCAGAATCTGAATGCTTAAATCCCTGATATAAATGACATGCTGGGCCTGGCGGGACGGCTCAGTGGTCTAAAGCGCCTGCTTGGGAAGGCTTGGGTGGCTTCTGGGACTGCAGTTCGATCCCCGGCACCACATGCTGTGCCGGCGCTGCCCTCGGGGCAGGCTGAGCCAGCCATGAAAATGAGTGAATAAGCAAGCAGGGGTTCTGAAACAAGAAAAAAAAAAAAAAATGACATGCTATTTTATGTGTATTTGATGTGACCTGTGTCTGTTCTCTAGTCATCTCCAGATTACTTATGATATCTAACATAATATAAATGTCATATAGATAGTGTATGTTATTTAGGGGAAAATGACAATACTTGGTTTATTGTAAGTCTCACCTGTCTGTACAGGGCTGGCTCCTCACTTTCAGATACAGATTATATTTCATTCCCACTGTCGTCACATTTGATGTCCTCTTCATCTCTACATGGACTGGTAAGGTTATTATGCTTCAGTCTTAACCTGGACTGCTTGCTTTTCAGAGTACCTTTCCCCCAAAACCCAAATTAAGCAACAAAAGGTTGGCTTCTCATTTTGAAAAGCCATGTAAATCTAGCTGAGATATTTCCTGCTTAAATTTCCTCAATTTTTTTTTTTGGTGTCCTCCATCAGTGTTTTTCTAAAAATTTTAAGTGAATTAAACAGCAGGGGCCTGGCAGGATGGCTCAGTGGTCTAAAGCGCCTGTTTGGGAAAGCTTGGGCGACTTTAGGGACCTCGGTTTGCTCCCCGGCACCACATGCTGCGCCAGCCCTGCCCTCAGGGCAGGCGGAGCCAGCCATAAAAATGAGTGAATAAACAAACAAAGGTTCTGAAACAAGAAAAAAAAAAAAACAGCAGAGGAGAACAGATTTGTAGAGCTATTTTTCCTGGGGACACAACTAGAAATGCCATTTTTGAAGGCTCATGAAACTTTGCTTGACTTTATTTTTTAAATTTCATTCATTCATTCATCCATCCATTCATTCATTCATTCATTCATTTGACACAGGGTCTCACTGTGCAGCTCAGACTCATAGTGATCCTCCTGTCTCAGCGTCCATAATGCTGGAGTTACAGGTGTGTGCCACTATGCCCCATCTTGGTGGTCGACTCAGCAGCAAGCCCAGCATGTGGTGCCTGGAATCAAGCCTGGGTCTTTGCATTTGCTAGGCAGGCTCTTACACCGCTGAGGTATCTCCCCAGCTCCTTTGCTTGACTTTAAAATATAGTATTTTCTGTTCATATTAAAACAAAATTATTTGCCTTTCAAAATTCTCTGCCTCGTGCCCCAATCTTTTCAAAACATTGACATTTTAGGAAGATATGCCAAGCTTACTTGTGGCTTTCTCTAATTCTGACACACATGCCCCATATTATTCCTGTAGTCCAGAGGTGAACTGTGCCAGAAGCCTACACTTTCTGGTTATCATTTGTTTGTTTGTTTATTTATTATTTAAATCAGTTTTCTTCAAGAATTTCCAGCATTGACAACTCTTATAAAAAGCATCCAAGCACAGGGCACAGAACTGCAGCAAATGGCATTCTTATGGAGAGCTAACAAACATGAGAACTTACACCCTTCTTTGAGACAGCTGAGCTCCCTGGTGAACTGTGCTTCCATGTACTCCTGCAGAGCACATCCCAAGCTCAGTGCATGTTCTCAACTCATCAGCTTCAGTTCGCATTGCCACACCTACGTATCAGTAACAGAGGAGAACACACACTATACAGCATTCACAGTACTTGACAAAGAGGGAGGGGAAGTACAAGTATCATTTCACTTAACACATTGAACTGACATGGGTTATCTAAGAACAAAACTCACTTAAATTAAGTCTTCTAACAGATGTGGATGTCCCTTGAATGCGAAAAACATTTGTACGTTATTTGCTATTGTTGCTCTCTGCACACTCTCACTAAAGCCACAGGATTGAGAGGCACATCTCAATATGCACCATCGAGTCTCTGCACATGCTCTCTCCTTTTGTCGCTCATACTAGCCTTTCTTTCTTTTTTTAAAAAAAAATTTATTTATTTATTTATTAATTTTTCTTGTTTCAGAACCTTTGTTTGTTTATTCACTCATTTTTATGGCCAGCTCATCCCGCCCCGAGGGCAGGACTGGCGCAGCATGTGGTGCTGGGGATCGAACCGCGGTCCCTGAAGCCGCCCAAGCTTTACCCAAGCAGGCACTTTAGACCACTGAGCCATCCTGCTGGGCCCCCATACTAGCCATTCGTGTCTTAGCACCACCATCAATCCCACACAAGGTTTCAAAAGTTCAAACAGCCTTCTGGTTCCATACCACAGCTTGCATTTATAGTGTTGATAGGACTCCATGAAATAAAGAGTAGCAGATAAAAATGGGACACCCGCCATCAGAGACGCAGCCTATGCAGCGTGATGACGAATTCTTGAATGAGAAAGCATATAGACAGAAGTAATCCTAAGGTGTAATATTTACAGCACTACTTTTTTTTTTTTTAAACTTTATTTATTTTTTCTCTTGTTTCAGAACCTTTTTTTGTTTATTCACTCATTTTTATGGCCGGCTCAGCCCGCCCCAAGGGCACGGCTGGCGCAGCATGTGGTGCTGGGGATTGAACCGTGGTCCCTGAAGCCGCCCAAGCTTTCCCAAGCAGGCGCTTTAGACCACTGAGCCATCCCGCCAGGCTCCCTACAGTATTACTTTCAATGAAGTACTTCTTCAATGAACATTTGAGATGAGATGAACTGTAGAGATTAAGTGAAAGTTTCATATTATACTTTTGTATGCGAGGGGAGACAAGTGTTAAACACAAAACCAAAAGAACCAAACACAGTGACATCATGATGTCCCAAAAATGAAGTATTCCTAAGGAAGAAATCTATATGATGGGATTCAAATTAAAAGAGGAAAAGATGTAGTTCTAATTAATGACTTCCACTTTGAACATGCAAAGAATTCACTTAACAAGTCCAGGGATAAAACAGTATGAGAGAAACTTTTGATGTCAGTTGTAGTGTGTTGGTTTACTAGTCAGATAGTTCACTTTCAGCCACTCAATATTTCAACCCTTTATGTAACAAAACCTATAAAATTCCTTTAGTTTTTTTTCTAAAGAAAAATGTCAAAAATACTGCTGAGTATACTTCACACCAAACAAACCAATTTTGAAAATTCTTAGTACATATGTATTTTACAATTACTTACCATGAGTTTAGAAAAATTCCCACCATTCTGTGTCAACAAACCATAACCCACTGTCTGTATTCCTCAACCAGAAGACTTAGAACCTATGCTTGCGCCAAAGCCTCCATTAAAGCCATTGCCTGACCTTGCATTTGATCCTGATCCCCAACATATTGCAGCACGAGAATTAGAACCACTGTAAGAGTTATTTCCAGAACCAAAAGGCTGATTTGAATCTCTCTGCATGTTGCCCTGGTTTTGGTTATTAGCCAATGGGTCTAATTGTTTCTGCTGACTGGCTAGTATGCCCATCGTACCCCAGTGCAGTGCAGTCTGGGCTGTAGCCATCATTGCTGGATTAATGCTAAAAGCACCAAAATTCATCCCTCCATCCATGTTACTACCCTGATTATTTCCCAAGCCAGCTCCGCCTCCTCTGTTTTCAAACCCACCTGGATTCCCAAAGCCACCTGGATTACCACCAAATCTTCCCCTTCTTTCTGTCTATTGCTACTGTGCTTAGATTCGGCATTGGATATATGCATGCTGATTCCTTTAATGATTAAATATTCTCCACAAAGAGACCGGGTGACCTGATCATCTGCAAAGGTAACAAAGGCAAAAGCCCTGAGTGGCTTGGGAATGAAGACATCTGCCACTTCTCCACGCTGGCTAAAGAACTGCTGCAGCTCATCAGCAGTCATACTGTCCGTACAATGCCAAACAAACCCCTTTTTGCTCCTCAGTGGCTCATCTGGGCTTTGCTTAGAATTAGGAGGCTTACAGTCACATCATTGTTCACCTATCATATGTCTCAGTGACATGACTTTCACCTGAGTTTCATATTCAGGAAAACGAACAAAGCCAAAAACTTTTCAATGACCAGTTTAAGACCAGTTAAGATCTTTCTTGACCTGCACTGTAAGAACTTCTCCAAAGGTACTAAAATACTCTTTTAGATCCTGCTTAGTTGTTTTCCATGGAAAACCCATTGCTATTAAATCTGATGTTTTGTGGACTGCTCTTTTTACTTTAATTGCTGATTAAGCATCTGTCTCATCCATTTTCCTCAGAACTTCTAACAGTTTGTGAATAGGATATTGCACAAAGTTCTAGTATGTTGTGGACACAGATCATGTCCATGACACTTCCTGGTGGCCAGTTTTCACTTGTGGGTATGAACTACTGCTATTTCCTTGATATCTACCTTGTAGACCCAGACAGAATCATGACTCGTAGGGTACAGAAGTCCATTTGTAGAATATGCTGATGGACATATTCTGCTGCTGTATACAAAAGAATAGTTGAAAGACTTCTTTTGTATACCTCTTTTTATCCTGTGTTTAATTGTTTGCCTTATTTGGTGGGTTCTTTCCATTCTCCTTCATGGAGTTGTGGTCATTTTGATCCCTCTCTAGAATATCTTTTAGTAAACTGTGCAGGTTTGGCTTTGCCAGCATGAAATTCTTTAGTTGTTCTTTCTTTGTCCTGGAAGTATTTCACTTCTACATTAAACTTGAAAGAGAGTTCTGCAGGGTATAGCAGTCTGGCTGGAATTTGTTTTGTTGCAAGACTTGAAGTACTTTGCTCCATGCTTTTCTTGACTTGATGATTTGTAAAGAGAAATCTGCCATTATTCTAATGGATTTTCCTTTAAATGTGATCTGTTTCTTTTCTCTAGTGAATTTTAGTATACTATTCTTGTGCTGAATTTCTGGAATCTTGATTATTATATGTCTGGGTGTGGGTTTTTTTTTTTTTTTTAGAATTTTTTATTTTATTTATTTTTTTCTTGTTTCAGAACTTTTGTTTGTTTATTTATTTATTTTTTATGGCCGGCTCAGCCTGCCCTGAGGGTAGGGCTGGAGCAGCATGTGGTGCTGGGGATCGAATCATGGTCCCTGCAGTCGCCCAAGCTTTCCTAAGCAGGTGCTTTAGACCACTGAGCCATCCTGCCAGGCTGCCTGGGTGTGTTTTTAATTGGGTTGATGTTATTTGAAATTCTATATGCTTCAGTTCCCTGAATGTCAAATTGTTTCCCCATATTTGGGAAGTTTTCTGCTATTACTTCTTCGCATATTCTTTTTATATCGTTTGTATTGACTCCTTTCTCATTGATACCTATTAGTCTTACATTGTTCATCTTTGCATCATCTTGCAGATGTTGAATTATTTTTTCTTGTATCCTAGTTGTTGAGAGATCTTTTCTTCTTCACTAGCTGCAATGGTGTCTTTAAGGTCTGAAAGTCTCTTTTCACTTTCATTGAAATGGTTTTACCAGCTTGTGATTGAGGTTTTAAGTTCTTGTATAGCACTTTGAATCTGCTTCATACATTCTATAGCTTTCCTATATTGCTCATTCAAGGATTCCATCATTGTTCTGTTCTCCTCTATTTTATTTATCAGTGTCTTTAGAAGCACTTGGTACTTCTTTTATTATAGGTATCCTTTTTTTACTTTAGAAATAATTTCTATCTGATTTTCTCTGTGCTTTTCTGCAGTTGTTTCTTTACTTTGGATGCTATTATTTCAGAGATTTTAGGTATGTGATTTCCAATTTCTTCTATGCTATTGTCTCCTGTATTTGTTCTGGGTGTGCTTGGGGCCTGAGAGTGCAGTTTGCTCCTTCTCTTTGTCATGTTGTGTTGCCCTGCCTTCTGACCTTTGGTAGAGTTCTTACCTTAGTACCAGATCTGGATCTACCAAGTTCAAAGTCGTCCAGGTGAGATGACTAGAAACTCATCTGCAGCAGTTTTCCACACTAGGCACTCGGGCCTGGTTTCTGGGTCAGATGAGTTTCTGGTGGGCCCAGGGTGGTCTCACCTACACACTGGGCCTGGTTTTTGGGTCGAATCAAATTAGTCTTTATTTTGTATTTGTTAATGAGGAACAAATTAGAGTAGGATTTTACATTGAATTTGATGAATTACTGGATAATAAAATCAGACCTATTAGCTAGAATATTTATAATCATCCTATGATTTTAAAAAGGAATAAGTATGCTGGCACAGCCCTATAATCCTAGCACATGGGAAGCTGAGGCAGGAGGATCGATGTGAGTTTGAGACCAGCATTGGCTGTATAGTGAGCTCGAAGTCAACTTGGACTATATAGAGGGATCCTGTTTAAAAAAAAAAAAAAAAACAAAAAAAAGGGGAACATTATAGCTGGGCATGGTGACAACACGTGTAATCTTAGCTCCCAGGAGACTGAGACAGAAGGATTGCAAATTGGAACCCAAGGTAGGCAGTTAACAGCCTGATGAGATCCTGTCTCATAATAATAAGTACAAAAGACTTGGAATATAGTTGTGAGGAGACAACAAAGGGATGATAAAGGAATGAAGACTCTTGTGTGGATGGACCAACTCCCTGTGAGGAATGCAGTCATTATGGAGTGCAGACAGATACTGATAAAAATCTAAAAATAAAAACTTTAATCTTCCTTAAATTATTTTAAATGATTAATTTTCTGCATCAGCTAATTATCTTTCATAGCACTCAGGATTTCATTAAGGTGTTAGGATACCATTTGTCTTTCTTATTTGTACTGAATGACAAATCTTCACTATGAAGAAAAACAGGTTAAAGTTTTTTTTTTTTTTTTTTTGTCTTTTTGAGACAAGGTCTCGCCGTGCAGTTCAGGCTGGCCTTGAACTCACTTTTGTAGCCCAGGCTGGTCTCGAACTTTCCTGAGTGCTGGGGTTACAGGCGTGCGCCACCACACCCGGCTAACAGGTTAAAGTTTTAATTTAAAATTACTGTATTTATGGCCAGCCAGATAGCTCAGCGGGTAAAAGTGTCTGCTTCGGCGGAGGCTAGGATTGGGGTTCAATTCCTTGGCTCTGTGCCCCCCCAGACCCCACACTGAGACAGCAATTGAGACTGGGAGTGGTGGTGTACACCTGTAATCCCATTTTTTGGGCTGGAAACAGGAGGATCACTATGAGTCCAACCTGTGTAGTGAGACCCTGTAGACCGTGTACTAAATACATATTTAGCTGAGTAATAAAAATCTGAAGAAACATTTTAGAATACAGTTGTATAGGTTCAGAGAGATAGCTCAGTAGAATAAGCACCTTGATGAGCTCAGGGTTTTGAGTTCAATCCCTGGTACTGAAAAAGAAAGAGACAGAGAGAGAGAGAGAGAGAGAGAGAGAGAGAGAGAGAGAGAGAGAGAGAGAGAGAGAGAGAGAGAGAGAGAGAAGGAGAGAGAGAACAGTTAGTATAAAGTGGCTATTGTTTGCAAGTACTGGGTTCATTTCATTTCTGAAGAAGTATTGCATTACAGTTGCCATGAGGTCTATTCTTTGGGTAGTCGGAAAGCAGAGCATAGAGATCATTCTCTTGTTTGGGAGAAAGTACATTGTACCCTCTGGCACCAGACTTGGCCTTATTTTTCCCCAAAGGATAATAGATTCCACACAGGTGAGTCAGTCTTTTGTGCTCTTACCAGGTGCATTGTTGATTTGCATGGTGGCAGTCTAGGTGTTCTTACTCAGCAGAAGTTTTAGCGAATTCTCTGAAGTATCACAGAGCTTTTCACACTTCTTGACTGAAAGAAAATGAATTTTCTTCAGTTCTTTTGACCTATTTTTTTCTTATTGGATATTGTAAAACCTTTGGAAAATATATATGTGTATAGTTTCTCTTTTCGTCCCTTCCTCCTTCCCTCCCTCTCTGCTTTCTTTTTTTCTCTTTTAATGGGATGAATAGTATGTCATGATTATCCATTTGCTTTAGAACAGGAAGCAAGGTCTGTTGGCTTACAGTTCTTTTTCTGCCCATAAACTGGGTTAATTAAGAGTGGGGAGGGTTCCATATATTAGAATGTTTTCTATTTACCAGATTGTAGGAATAGTCAAATTCAGATATCTGGAGTCACCAATCACTTAACATTTACATGACCCTTAAATCACAATCTCAAGTATGTGTTGAGTTTTCTTTTCTTTTTCTTTTTTGTCTTTTTGAGACAGGGTCTCACTATGCAGCTCAGGCTGGCCTTGAACTCACTTTTGTGGCCCAGGCTGGTCTTGAACTCGCAATTCTCCTGCCTCCGCCTTCCAAGTGCAGGGATTACAGGCGTG
>PVJA010058225.1:0-10054 GCA_004027025.1 Myocastor coypus
AAAGAAAGAAAGAAAGAAAGAGGAAACTGCATGTCTGATATGAATAGCTTGCAATACATATGGAGGATAAGAAATGATTCTCGTCAACATTGTTGTGCTTTTATACATTTCTAGAATCTTCTTTCAAGAAAATTTGACAATTGTTGTGCAATCAGAAGTATGTGGTAGGGGCTGGGGAGATAGCTCAGTAGAATAGGCACTTGCCTGGGAAGCACAATGACCTGAGTTCTCAGGTATCGGGACAAAAAAAAAAAAAAAAACAAGCAAGCAAGCCTCAGGCATTCTTAATTTCGGCTGGTCAGATAGCTCAGAAGATTAACGTACCTACAAGCAAGCACAGTATCCCAGGTTTCCATCCCTGGGCCTGCCGTGCCATTCCCACTCCCTAGGGTGCAGGGAGACTGCAATTGAAACTGGACATAGTGGTACGTGCCTGTAAGCCCAGCTTTTGGGATGCTGTAAATAGGCTGATCAATACAAGTCTGATATAATAGTGAGACCCTGAAAACCCTGTAGACCCTTTCCCCTCCTCCCAAGAAAAAGAAGCATGTGGTAGAGCTGATCTCTTCATAAAGAACTATAAAATGGGAAGTACCGATGTATTTGTATAATAGCTTCAAGGAGGCAACAGCTAAGGTAATATGTGCAAGTTAAGGCAACTCACAAATACCAATTTTTGGACAAATAACAAAGGTGCATCTGGAGACAATGCTCAAAGATAATGTAACTAACGAAGATAATGTAAAGAGACATGGAAAGTAGTATATTTTTTTCATTGCTTATTGATACATCAACACATCGATATTTAAATTTTTATATTCTGAGTGGAATAATATTATGATGATAACTACTTTTTGCCTTGCATAAATAAAAAACATGCATATCTTCTGCTTATGTTTATGTACCGACTTCCTCTTTTTATAAGAATATCAGTAAAACTGAATTAGGCCCAGCTTCAATAATCACACTTTTATTTGATTACTTTTAGGAGGAAAAACAACAATAACAACGACACCCTCTAAAATGAGGTCACAGGGACAGGAACTACACTGTAGGATTCCAGCACACAACTTTGCTGGTTGGAGTGTCTAATGCTATACACAGCAGAGTTATCAGCAACATTTAAATAGAGTAAAATTGATTGTTAAAAGTTGCACATAAGGGCTGGGGAGATAGCTCAGAAGAATAAGCACTTGCCTTGTAAGTGCAAGGTCCCAAGTTCAATCCCTGGTACCACAAAAAATAAAAAAAATAAATAAACAAATAAATCAAAGAAACCTGTTTTTCTGATGAGGCTTAAAATTGTTAGTCATTCATATGGTCTGCTGCAGGAAACGAGATTCTTTTTGAAAGGCTGAATAATATTTTTTGGTGTGAACATTAAAATAGCATATTTATCCATTCACTTATCAGCTAATATTTGGATGATTCTCAGGTGTTTTGATATTTTAAATAACCATGGACAGACATGTGTATGGATATTTACATAAGTGTGTTTGTTGTTTTGAATTCTGTTTGGTCAATTTTCTAAATCATATAAAACTTTTGTGTTTATTTTTATAAGAAACTATATTCTTTGGCAAAATTATTGCACAATTAGAATATAAATGTACTATTTTCCCATATTTATTAGCAATGATCAGTTTTTGTGTTTCATTTGTCTGTTGATACTGGTCTTTCTAGTAGGTTTACTCTGTTGCAGATTTAATTTAAATGTTCCTAAAAAAAAAAAAAAAAAGATGCTCAATACATTTGTGTGTATTTACATACTTTAGAAATAATTCCTGAAATTATAGCCTTTTTTCTGTGTGTGTGTGTGTGTGTGTGTGTGTGTGTGTGTGGTTGGTGGAACACGCTGTGCAAGTCTTCGAAGTCCAGTTGTTCCATGATCTGGTTCAATTCTGCTACTTCTTTGCTAATTTTTTGTCTGCTACCTATCTTTCTGGGATAAAGTCGTATTAAGGTCTCCTGTTAAGTTTGTGGTATTAGATATTAGATTTTTCATGTCCATTAAGATTTGTCTTATATAACTTGGTGCTCCCATGTTGGGTGCATACATATTTATGAGTATTACTTGTTCATCTTCAATTTTTCCCTTAACCAGTATGTTATGACTCTTTATTTCATTTGATCAGTCTTTGTTTGAAGTTTAGACTGTCTGCAAACAAGATTGCTACCCCTGCTTTTTTCCTTTTTTTTTTTTTTGAGATGCTAGTTTTGTTTCCCATCCTTTGACTTTTAGCCTATGAGTTTGTTTATGAGTTAAGTGTTTTTCTTGTATACAGTATATTGTTGGATTTTGCCTCCTTATCCACTCTGCGAGCCTGTTCCTTTTAATTGGAGAAATTGAGTCCATTTCCATTGATAGTTATAATAGAAAAATAATGACTTATGTTTGACCTGTATTTTACTTACTACTGTTTACTCCTTTTTCTCCTTGTTAATTGGTTACCCTATTTGGTGGATTCTTTCTGGACACATTTGTAGAGATCGCGCCATTTTGGTCTCCCTAAAAATATTTTTAAGTAGTCTGTGTAGGGTTGGGTTGAACATCATGAAATTCTTTAGTTGTTCATTGTCATGGAAGTACTTCACTTATCCCTCATACTTGAAAGAGAGTTTTTCGGGGTATAGCAGTCTGGGCTGGAATTTGTTTTCATGGAGGACTTGAAGCATTCTGCTATATGCTTTTCTTGACTTTATGGTTTGTGAAGAGAAATCTGCTGTTATTCTGATGGGTTTTCCTTCAAATATAATCTGTTTCTTTTCTCTAGCATCTTTTAGTATATTATTCTTCTGCTGGATTTCTGGGATCTCAGCTATTGTATATCTGGGGGTATTTTTAGTCAGGTTGCTGTTACTTGGAGTTCTGTATGTTTTAGTTACTGAATGTCTGATTGTTGTCTCATATTTGGGAAGTTTCCTGGTATTACTTCTGCCCATATTCTTTTTGTATCATTTATATTGACTCCTTTTCACTGATTCCTATTAATCTCACCTTGTTCATTTTTGTATCATCTTGCAGATATTGAATTAACTTTTCCTGCTTCCTGGTTGTCTTTAAGAGATCCTCCCTTATCTTTGCACTAGCTGTGACTTTGTCTTCAAGATCTGAAATCCTACCTTCACTTTCGTTCATATGCTTTTGCCAGCTTATGATTGAGATTTTATTTTCTTGTATAGTTCTTTGAACCTGTTTCATTTGATCTATTTCTTTTCTATATTGTTCATCCAAGGATTCCATCATTTTTCTAATCTCCTCTAATTTTTTATCAATGTGCTCTTTAGATGTATTTATTAAGTCTTTTATTATAGTTACCCTTTCTTTTTCTACTTCAGAGATTATTTCTGCTCTCATTTTCTACCTTTCTGAGGTTGTTCTTCTACTTCAGACGCTATTATTTTAGAGATGACATTTTTACTTCAGAGATTATTTCTGGTGTGATTCCCTCTATGCTTTTCTACAGCTGTTTTTTTTTTTTTTTTTTAAACTTCACTTTCTAGTAATTCAAAGATTTCTTTTTTAACTTCGGAGCTTATCCCCAATCTTAGTTCCTCTATACGTTTCTCCATTTGTTTGTGTACTTCATATGCTATTGATTCAGAGATTTCAGCTGCATGATCCCATATTCTTGTATGATAGTGTCTGCTATACTTATTACAGGTGAGCTCGGGACCTGAGATTGCATTTTGCTCCTTGTCTGTATAGCAGTAACCTTTTGTCCATGGCTGTGTGCCCAATGGGTTAGTGATTCAGTCTGGGCTGCTTGGTGTCTGAGATGCTTGTAGGCCCAGGGAGGGAATTCTCACTTACCTAGCAGGTCTGGCTGCTGGATAGGCCTTGCTTACGTTGTGCCTGAGGTGGTCTGACTCACATGGCAGAACTGGTGCTGTATATGCTGCGTTTCCTGTGGGTCGCAGGAGATGTCACATGGTGGGCCTCGTGCTGGATAGGCTGTGCTTGTGGTGGGACGGAGGTCTGACTCACATGGTAGGCCTGATGCTGAATCTATGTCTGTATTTTTAAAGAGAATTCGACTATATTTTTGTGTCCTTGATTGTTCTTTAAAATTCTTATTATTTGGTTCTTATCACTGTGATCTGGTATCTAGGTGAATTAAAATTTCTCTCCTTTCTTTTTTCTTTTTACATTATTTATAATTTTAGTAAGAAATAAAAATATGACAGTTTCAAAACACATTAGTAGCACATTCACAATAATTGATACAATGCATATTGTTGTCCTTGTAGTAATTATACAGAGCACATGATTTTTTCCTTCCTGTTGTTTTTTAATATTTATTAGCTTCTCCACATTGTAGTTTATCGTGATACATTAATTTTAGAAATATTTCAGTTATTATTCACATATTTTTTCTGCTCCATTATCTTTTATTTTTCCTTCTCAAATGTAATTATTCATATATTTCATTGTTTGATATTGCCATAAATTTCTTGGACACTGTTGTCTCTTTCTTAAGTTACACTTTTCCTCTTTGTGTTTCCATTGAAAATGCTTAACTGGCTTGTCATCATGTACATTTCCTAATACTTTCCTCAGCGTAGTCTAGTTTGCTGATAATTCTTCATAAAAATCTCAGATCTCTGATGTCATAGCATTTGATTTCTAGCACTTCATTTGAGGTTTTTTTGTTTTGTTTGTTTGTTTGTTTTGAGACTGGGTATTGTTATCTCATTTGAGTTTTTAATTCCATCACTCTGGTAGATTCAGGTCCCCATAAGTATGTTTTCTAACTTTTATTGTAATATGATACCAGTGATAAAATTGAGTAGCATATGATAAATCTGATATCTAAAACATCATTGTATCTAGTTTTCTACTGCCTTATTTCTTGATTAAGTCTCTTGTTTTTCATTTACTTCTAAGGATTTGTAATTTTTATTATATACCAAGTATCAAAGTGCAATAAGAGAAAATGCAGTCAAGGATATTTATGCACAATTATGGCTGACATTATATGTTCATCAAGCTTTTAAGGTATGTGTGTTGGGGGGAATGTAGCAATCTACTAAGTGGTTGAGGTAGAATTAAATTTACAATAGTAATTTTATCTGGCATTCTTTAAGCTTCAATTTCTCCTTTAATCAATTGCTTTTGGTGCCTACTAGAAGAACTGTTGTTAAAAAAGTCTCTCTCTGTGTGTGTGTGTGTGTGTGTGTGTGTGTGTGTGTGTGCTTTAATTTGCTGTATTCAATTCTCAGCTTTCACTCTTATATTTTTAGTCAGTGTGCTGGTAATGCTTTTACTCATTGTTATGTTCATAGTAAGAAGATAGAATTAGCTATCTTTCACTGGCCTCTGATTCAGCCTTCTGAACAATATTGTCTTTTTCTACAATGGTACTCAAGCACTGGAGTTTCTAGATCAAGCCTTCTGATTATTCTCTAGGAAATGCAAGCCTCTGCTTTGTGCTTGCAGAAAGTAATGCATACAGGCATCTTTTCTAGTCATCCTAGTCACTGATAGATTTGGCTTCCAATTATTTCTTCTAAGCAGTAGTTTACCCAAGAAGCAACAAAGTTTTGCTGGGTAGCCTCTAGTACATGAAGAGTTTTCTGTACACATAAGAAATATGGTCACAAATGCTTCTACACCTGTATTCTTACAATAGTCAGCCAATATCTTGGCTTCTAAGCCTTCAACAAGAACTTCCTCCAGTTTTCACTCTGTTGTTTTTTTCAGCATCCAAAAGAAGCCTTTAGAAAGATAATGGAATGTGCATGCCTTTGTTGTTGTTGTCGTCATCAGTTGTTGTTGTTGGTAGTGGTGGTGGTCGTTGTCGTCATCATTGCTTTCTTCTTGTTGTTGTTCTTGTTCTTCTTGTTCTTTCTTCTTCTTCTTCTTCTTCTTCTTCTTCTTCTTCTTCTTCTTCTTCTTCTTCTTCTTCTTCTTCTTCTTCTTCTTCTTCTTCTTCTTCTTCCTCTTCTTCTTCTCTTCTCCTTCTTTTTCTTCTCTTCTCCTTCTCCTCCCCTTCTCCTCCTCTTTTTCTCCTCTTCCTTCACCTTTTTCTTTTCCCCTGTTTCCTCCTCCTCTAAACTATTAAACACAAACTCAAATATTCAGTAAAACATTTAACTAGACATACATTATCGACTTTTATGATGGTCAACTTCTTTCTATGCTTTCTCAAAATGAAAGAGTAAATATTCATTTTAGGAGAGAATTTTCAATATTAGGATTCATTTAACTTAGTGGATTTGTGATCTCATCTTTCTAAAGTGTTCAAAAGAAATTCTACCTTTTCACATTACCTTGTTTCATTCTTATATGAGAATATGAGAATAAAGTTGTCTTCTGTCTTCTACTGCCTAAATAGGAAAGGTTAAATAATCATTAGTTACTTGATATTTACTAAAAATGTTTCATCAACTATAAATCAACTAGTTAAAAATATATACTTAAGCTTAAAATATTACTTTATTTATAAATAAGGATATGCAAACGAGGGCTCAATTCAACTGAAAAGTAATAAAATAGAAAAAAATGAGCATTTTCAAAAGTCTTACCTTTTGTCAGATATTATATAATTTATGTGTATGCTCTGTTTATTGGTACAAATTAAACATTGCCTATGTGCACTTATGGGACAATGATGCTCAAATTCCATTCTTCTTCATATATGATGAAGTAGAAAAATCTTAATTTTTTGGTATACCGATCAGCATTTTTGTTTTCATGTCAAATCACTTGGTATTTTATGGTATTTGTTAGAAATTGGGGAAGAGAGAGAGAAAGAAACAGAGAAAAAGACAGAAATAGAGACAGAGAAGAAAGACATTTGATCCATCAGAAAGCAAATCCAAGTGTCCAGTTCAATGAAATATTTAACAACTTGTTGACGTTTAATGTCTCTGAGACAGAGAAAAGATGCTTTCTAAAAAATGTAAAGTGAAATAAATAAAAGAAAAACATTTGACTTACACATATCAAATAATAATATTTGGACAAAAAAGAAATGAGAGTATTAGTTATTAGAAATATGAAATGGATGAATGTAAGGATCATGAAGAATAGTTCAAAATAAATGAAGATTGTGAGGAATGAAGGAGACCAGAATCTGGTTGATGGCTAGACAAGGTTTGCACAGGGAAGAACTTATTTTTTTCAAGTTATGGAAACACTATAGTATATTTTTGTCTTAGCAAACAGCATGCAGGAATACATATTTAAAATTTGCATGTAAAATGTCTTGCCACCTAGAAAATTTCTCTAAATTCTAAAAATTCTGTAAACTTTTTTCTTCCATCTTATTTCTTTTCTTGTAAGAATAATTGCAATGTCTATAAAAATTAATATAAATAAATCTCATTTTGTACTGGAAGTGTTATTTTTCAAGGCTGAAGACATTGGATAAAGAAAATATGCTTCTCGTTATTATCTAATTATAATGAAAACACTTTAATCTAAAAATGGCATAGCCAGTTGTGGTGGCAGATGGCAGTAGTCTCAGAACATGGGAAGCTAAGGCAGGATCACTGTGAGTTTGAGGCCAGCCTAGACTACATGGTGAGACCTGATCTCAAAAAATCGAGAACAAAACACATGAGAACCTAAACAGTATTATATTTTCCCTGACAAGTATTACTATTTCAAAATTATTTTAATAATAATATATTTCATTATAATTTTCAATGAAATATATGACATTAGAGATAAAAATAAGGAAAATTCTGAAGTCTGATTTTTTTTTACATAAGAGAATCCTGGACATCAAAGAAATGTGGTTATGAGCAGCAGTGAATGTGAGATTTGCAAGAATTTTGTCAATTCCTCCCTTGTCTTAGAAGAAATTCTGGAAAGGTCACACATTAGGACTCAACAGTCTTTTTGTATAAAATGCTGTGCTATGCAAAATCTGAAGTATAATCATTCAATCTTAGATAAAAAAAAATGTGAGGAAAAATAATCCTGTGCTGTAGAACTGATGAGTTGTAATATGGATGTAATAAAAAAAATATCAAAGAATGAGTGTGGCAAAATGGTTGAGTTCGGGATTTGGAATAAGCTCACACTTTAAATTCTACTTGGTTCTTGGCCATATGTGTCTCTATGATTTGACCTTTTTATTGCTGACATGAAGTTGAAGTGGGTTGCACGGAGATCTAGGTGTAAAATGTTTTT
Organism: Myocastor coypus; assembly: GCA_004027025.1. Taxonomy (NCBI): domain Eukaryota; kingdom Metazoa; phylum Chordata; class Mammalia; order Rodentia; family Myocastoridae; genus Myocastor; species Myocastor coypus. The sequence continues at coordinate 8,144 of PVJA010058225.1, forward strand.
GAAGAACTTAGCAGACAGTTTATATCAACTGTTCCATTACATTAAAATCTATAAATGTCACTTCCTTAATACAATTCATATTTTTATATTACCTTGTGTTAATGTGATGTTGAACTATAATTTTGATGATTAAGGAGAACTTCAGGAGCATCATGATGTAACTTTTCAGTTTCAATTGAATTCCCAAATTGTAATTTCAGTTGAAGTAGTTATAAAACTGATCTCTGGCCTGTATCTATAATTATATTTTGCAATCAAATATTATCATGTGACTGTTACCTCTTATGGGATCAAGTGTTCACTCCTCAGTCTCTTCTAGTTTAGCACATGATGCTTCCCCAATGAATTAGGATTCCGAAACATGGATCATTAATTATCAGTGATAGATGAAAAGCAGCCCTGTGCATCATAACATCTGCATATGTCTTCTTTCTTAAGGATCTCAAATCCTAATTGTGTACAGATGTCTGAATCTATATGAAGAGAGGAAAGCTGAAAGAGTGGTTTTAAAAGAAATTCTATATTTGAAACTGGTGGCTTCTGCATGCTTTTACCAAAAAGAATCTCATTTAGTACTTTTTGCTCTTTCCTACTTCCACAATTTCTCAGTTTTTAAGGATATGAAACTGGTAAGAAGCACAGTGACACTTCAAGACAAAACAAATGGGTACCACCAGCTCAGGACAACTCTGTGAAAGGATAAAGTATAACTTCAGTGTGTTCCAGATGAGCTATTCCTTTGATTCTTCTGCTAATTTGACATCTGCTAATTACAGAAAGGAGTGTGAGGTCCCCTAGGTATTATAAAACCTATGCTGTTTTCCATGTAGCAATCCACATCAACTCTTTATTGGCAAAACCAAGCAATCCTTAAAAGATTCAGAAACCAACTAGAACCTCCAGAGACCCACAAGAAATTTACTGGTGCTCATATGGATGTCTAGTGTGTTTGATAATTTACTCAAGATGATGGCAAAAAAAGTTGTCAGAGGCCTCATAGGATCTATAAAATGCATATTTGCCTAAACTACTTCTTTGCAAATTAAAGAGTTGGTGTAGGTCGTTGAGAACATTGGAAACGCCCAGAGCTCTAGGAAGAACATTACAAGCAAGTGGTATTACGGGTGTCCTAAACATAAACAGTTTTTTTCTTTGACTATGTATATTATTCATTTTGAAGAAGAATTGAAATAAACCAGACCTATATGTGTAAATATCGTATAGTTTCCCTAACATAAGAACTTTAAAGAAGAAAATAATAACTTAAGGGCATAACACAGCTGAATGTGTTATGGATTAAACAACGAAGTGACTGGAAGCAGATAAAGGGGAAAACATATCAAGAGCAAAACCATGCACTTATGTACACAGGATGAATCAGATATTGGTCTCAAGAACATTCAAAAGGTTCATCATATTGATCATAGCACTATAGAACACTAAAACTATGCTTGGAATGCATGTCACTCTTGTGTTTTTGATATGTACTGCTCCTGGTGTAAACTCAGTTACTGTCATTCTCTCTCTCAATAGTAGTATTTGAAAATAAGAGACTGGGCCAAATACCATAGTCTTGACAGGCTACAATTTTGTATTTCTTTTAATTTCCAAATATCTGTGTCAAAATTATGTAATTGCTTATATCACATTGTATGGAACGTTATTAGAATATCAGTGGTGGTCAGAAAATATCAATTCCAAACTAAGTCAAAGATATTTGATACTCAGCCAGTGATGATAAGCTCAAATACCTATTCTATAGTGTAATAGTATCACAAAGCTTTTCTGCTGGAGGGTTAAGAATGTAAGTTAACAGACCAAAAATTGGAGAAAAAGAAGGGCTATGACGATAGCCAATATTTTGGCCCTAGCCCTTCAAGGTCAATAAGGACTCAGGATATAAGATAACCT
>PVJA010058226.1:0-10048 GCA_004027025.1 Myocastor coypus
CCTTTTTTTTTTTTTTTTTTTTTTTTTTTTTGGTCTTTTTGAGACAGGGTCTTGCTATGCAGTTCAGGTTGGCCTTGAGCTCACTTTTTTTTTGTTTGTGGTGTGCATGTGCGTGTGTGTTTTAGTGGAACTGGGGATTGAACTCAGGTCCTTGAGTTTGCCAGGCAAGCGCTTATTCTACTGAACTGTCTCCCTAGTCCCTTGAGTTCACTTTTGTAGTCCAGGCTGGTCTCAAACTCACACCGATCCTCCCGCCTCAGCCTCCCAAGTGCTGGGATTACAGGTGTGCGCCATCGCGCCGTTTCAGCCTAGGAATTCTGATTCTAAATTCTAAAGCAGGATTTGTCATAAATGAATTGATTGACCCTTGAACCTCACTTGTAAAATAGACACTCTCAATGTAACCTCTGAGTAGTATGGTGAAAACCAAATGCGAAGAAAATTGGTCAAGTGGTTGACGCAAGTACAGAAATGGGCGTGGCAGCGCTTGTTAAAATCTTTACTTGCCTCCTAACACAGCCATCAGCGGTGCGAGGAGCACCGATCGCGCAGGCGCGCCAGGGTTGGCCACGCCCCCCGCGTTCCCGCCCCGGCGCCCGCACGTCGGCCGGCGTCGTCGCTCCCGGGGCGTCGATCCGCGTGTGCCCCAGTCCACCAGGCTGGCTCTGGCACCGGAAGTGGCTCTGGCGGGTTATCCTTCAAATTCTAGGGGAGCAGAAGCGGCTCCGTGGTCTGCGGCCGGTTGAAGTTGGCGGTGGCGGATCCGTAAGTGAGGGCGGGGGCTGGCCTCCTTCCTGGCAGCCGGGCCCGGCGGAGGACGGTTTCCCGAGGCGCCTCGGGTGCGGTAGGTGAGCACTTGGCGAGCGAGGGGGACGCGGCTGTGCGCTGAAGGGCCAGGGCGCGTGGCGCCGAGCCTTGCTGGTGCGGGTCCCTTGTTTTGTCGCTGACACCTGTGGCTCAGCTGACAGCCCCCCCTGCCGGAGGAATCTTGCCCAACCCAAAACTAGGCTAGGGCTCCTGTGCCCAGCTCTAGGCCCTTGTCTTAGAGATGTCACCGGGCGAGAGACCATGTTTTTAATTCTCTTTTGACTGGTCCTCTCCATGCCCACCTCCCCAACCTCCCAAATCCTCACCCGAAAATACCGAAAGCTTTGACATTTTGAGCTAATTTGTTTTGTTGATGTGATATTGTCGAGGATATTTTTTCTTGTTTTGGTTATTCTAGAGCTCAGAGTCCTCAGGGAGTTTATCGTCCTTTTTGTTTTGTTGGTACCACTTAGAAAATTTATATCTGGAAACATTTGCTTAGTACAATATGTTGTATGGGGAAGCGCCTTAAGCACATACTGAATCAGAAAATAGTTCTCTTTTAACTTAAAAGTGCTAGTTTTGTACCGGTTACTAACTTTCACCAACCAACACAGTGTCGCTCTTTTTTCTCTTAAAAGCACTCATTTCTGTATTCTTCTTTGAAGTCAAACTTTTAGGTACTGCCGAAAATATTCTTGATGTTATAGAGTGTGCGGTAGATCTTTGCCCCATAGTCACAGTCAGAATGCTAGTCAGCTTAGCAAGTATCAAGATAAATTCTTGTACTGTTTCTATAGGCATAAATGTGACAACACACAACCCAACTTTTTCTTTGAAGAAGGTAATTTTCGTAATTAGGCTTATACCAAGAGACAGTAGGAGCAAAAGGCTTTGCCTTGTATTCACATTATTAGCTAGTAACTTTTATTGTGCAGTGCTGATCAACTTTCAACATTCCTAAATCACAAATCTGTCGAATTTCTTTATGGTGTTATTCAGGAATATATTTATATTTAATATATTTATTACCCAATATGTTGGTTACAAGAAATTTTTTTTTTCCTTTTTATGGGACTGGGGTTTGAACTGATGACCTTGCACTTTCCAGGCAGCCACTTCCGCCACGGAGCTATCTCCCCAGGCCCACAAGGGGTTCAGTATTGTCTTGAAACTGATTCTACAAATGAGACGAATATTGAGGATCAGACAGTCTTGTAGAATTCACCATATTAACAACATTGTTGAATTTGTTTATGGAAACAGTGGTTTGAGTTTTTCCAACTACTTGGATGTTTACAAGGATAGTGTTATCAAATCAATATGATCAGTGTTGATAACATGCTAACCACATTTTGCTCAGTGTACTGTGTTTATTGATGTGGCTTGAGTATCACTCTTTTTTGTTACTGGGAATCAAACCCAGAGCCTTATGCTTGCTAGGCAGGCACTGTGCTTCTGAGCTTATTATATTCCTGACTTGAATGTAGCTTTTAAATTATATTTTAATTGTTATACTCTTAAATCTGTTTGTTCAGGTTAAGTTGAAAATTTACCAAATACATAATACAGTGTGCTTTTTTTTTTTTTTTTCCTGGCAGATTTTGTTGTTGTTGTGGAATTGAACTCAGGACCTCCTGACTGCCAGATAGATGCTGGGCCACTAAGCCAGATCCCCAGCCTTGGTAGATTTCTTTTGGTGCTTTTTCTAAGTGATGACTTTCTTGTGCTTAAGTATAATTATAAATGTAAGAAAATTATATAATAATTTATGATAATTGTAAATGTAAGAAAAATGTATGTCATGCTTTAGTGGTTTTAGGTCACTGATTTACTGTGCTTATTCATAATCATCAGTGAGTGTACATTGGCATCTAGGTGCTTTCATGACCCATACTGAAACATTTTGAACATTTCCAACCTGTTTTAAAGTCACACGCATGGTGTGCTGAACTACCTTCAGGAACATGCATATTGAGGTTTTATTATTTATTTATTTATTTTTAAATTTTAATCTTATTTTTTTTTTCTTGTGTCAGAACTTTCGTTTGTTTGGCGCAGCATGTGGTGCCGGGAATCGAACCGTGGTCCCTGCAGCCACCCAAGCTTTCCTAAGGAGGTGCTTTAGACCGATGAGCCATCCCGCCAGGCCCCGCATATTGAGGTTTTATGATCTGCTTTTGTATTAGGAAATTTTGCAGGTGAATATTTAAAAAACATTTTCAAGCTTCTAAAATTGGTGTTGGAGTGTGTGTGTGTGTGTGTGTGTGTGTGTGTGTGTGTGTGTGTTTTACTATCTTATGCTTGTCTCTTCCTAAGCAAAGGGGAAAAAAAAAAAAAAAGCCTAGAATAAATGAAATGATAATAGCCTTTCAACTAAAACCTCAACCATTTAAAAGCCTTATTCTGCTGGGCTGTGGTGGTACATGCCTGTAGTCCCAGCACTTGGGAGGCTGAGACTAAAAAAATAATTTAAAAAAAGCCTTATTCTGCCTTATTTTTGTCTTCAGTGTTTTTTTGTCTTTTTGAGACAGTTTCACCGTGCAGTTCAGGCTTGTCTTGAACTCACTTTTATGGCCCAGGCTAGGCTGGTCTCGAACTCACACTGATCCTCCTGCCTCCGCTTCCCAAGTGCTGGGATTATAGGTGTGTGCCATCAGGCTCTTCAGTGTTTTCTTTGGAAATCAGTCTACTTCTTTTTTCATTTTGTCTTCAAAGAAATTTCTTGTAGCTCAGGAGGTACCTGATGTATTTGTGAGTTCATGATCTGTGCATATTATGTTAAAAACTGATGTCAGTGTAAGATTTTGGGGGCTGGGGACATAGCTCCATGGCACAAGTGCCTGCCTGGTAATTACAAAGTCATGAGTTTGAACCCTGGTCCCACAAAAAAAAGAAAAAAAAATATGTATGATTTTTTTAAATTACATAGTAACATGTCCCTTTTAGGGTTGGAATACAGAGAGCTAGAGGGCTGTCTTTGCAGGGAGAAAATAGGAATCTCAGAATTAAGATATTTGGATTGGTTGTCTTTTTTTTTTTTTCTTTAGTATTTTTGATTACTTTTTCCAAACCTAGAGGAGGGAGAAGCATTTTCTTTTTTCTTTGTGAGAGCATCATAGAAGCTTGGCTGTAAATTTGAAATTTTACAATTTAATTTAAAAATTTGGGCTGAGGGATGTAGCTTAGTGGTTAAGCAGTTGCTTAGCCATGAGTGAGGCCTTAGAACTGACGCCCCCCCCCCAAGAAAAGTTACTCTTTAAAATTTCATGTTGTATCTTGCTCAGCTAAAATAAATGAATTAGTGATTAGCTAAATTATAAATGCCCAAGTCTTGTAAACAAAAAGGGAATTTATTTTATAATAATAAAAAAACTTTGTTGTGAGATGAAGTGCTTAGTCCATAGTTATTTTTCTCTGTAATAATCAGTATCACAGCTGGGCGTGGTGGCACACGCCTGTAATCCCAGCACTTGGGAGGCTGAGGCAGGAGGATCGGTGCAAGTTCAAGACCAGCCTGGGTTACAAAAGTGAATTCAAGGCCAGCCTGAACTGCATAGTGAGACCCTGTCTCAAAAAGACAAAAAAAAAAAAAAAAAAAAAAAAATCAGTATCACCTAGACAGTGAATGTTGAGAACTTATTATTTATTAATTTTAAATTTTAATACAAGGTCTACAGGGTATACAGGGTCTCACTATGTAGATCAGACTAGTGATTTGCATGTGCCATTATGCCCAGCCTCAATTGAAGTCTCAGCATGCTCCAGGCTGACACAGCACACCTGGGGTCAAACTCAGCCTCTGTGCTTTGCCTAAGCAGTGCTTTACTCCACTGAGCTATCTGCCTGGCTCTGAGATGTTATTTTTATAGATGGTCTAGTGAAGTTGAATCAATAGATATTGTTTGTTTACAGTTCATACTGATTAAAATTTTGCTTATCAGAATTTTTTCAGATAATTTATTTCTTTAAATACTGCCAGATTTTATGCGAAGTATACCTGAGTTCTGTCCCTCCCCAAATCAGGGATCGAACTCAGGATCTTGCACTTGTCAGGCAGGCACTTGTGCTCCTGAGCTATCTCCCTGGCCCTGATTCTGTTATCTTATAGTGCAGTTTTTGTCAATGATAATGATAAAGAGAATTTCATAAATTTAAATTATTGACATTCGAGGAGGTGTTTCAGGTTTAGAGATTATTAAAAGGATGGGAAATAATTATTTCTGTTTTAACATCAGATGAACTAAAAGTGCTTTGATGTGATCAGTAAAGACTTTTTGGGGCTGGGGAGATAGCTCTGAGGCACAAGTGCCTGCTGGGCAAGTGCAAGGTCATGAGTTCGAACCCTGGTCCCACAAAAAAAAAAAAAAAAAAAAAAAAAGACTTTTTGATAGTCAAGGATTTTGCAGGTCATTTGTTAATGTGTCTTGAATTGACTACATTTCTATTAGCAAATGTTAGTTTTTTGGCCCTTAAAGTATTTTATTTGACTAGAAAAAAGCTCAAAATGAAGTCTCTAAAAAAGATTTGGAATATCTTATAGGAGTTTTGAATCACTAAATTATGCCTCTCAAAGATTTTTTTTTAATAAAAAGGGAAAGATCCAGAGAGACATTTTATTTTATTTTATTTTATTCATTTCATTTCCTTTCCTTTCTTTTCCTTTCCTTTCATTTTAATTTAATTTAATTTTTGTCTTTTTGAGACAGAGTTTTGCTATGCAGTTGAGGCTGGCCTTGAGCTCACTTTTGTAGCCCAGTCCTCCTGTCTCAGCCTCCCAAATTCTGGGATTACAGGCATGTGCGCCCCCCCCCCCAACAGAGACATTATTAAGGAAAAGAGGGAGAAATTGAAAGCAAATAAGAGACCTGATATTTAAGCCCATTCTGAGCCACTATATATTTTTAGGAGCTGGCCCCAATTATATTCTAATACTGTTGCCCAAATTAGGTGTCACAGTAGAGCAGTGTTGGCTTCAGGACAGAAATGATAATGTAAGTTGTCATCCCAGTAAGGTAGTAATGAGGGTCAGCAAGTAGGCTGGGTAAGAAACTTGGTGATAAAGATAAAACCCTGGCAGTATTTATTCATTCAAATGTTTATAAAAATCTGCTGTATGCCAAATGTGGTTCTGGGTGCTGAGGATATTGTCACTTAACAGAAGAGAGATATGCTCCCTAAGTCATGGAGCTTTTAGCTTAGTTTAGTTTTTGTTCTTATTTATTTTATTTTGTCTTTTTGAGATACGGTCTCACTATGCAGTTCAGGCTGGACTTGAGCTCAGGCTGACCTCAAATTTGCAGTGATCCTGCCTCAGCTTCCTGAGTCCTGGGATTACAGGCATGTACCACCATGCCTGGCCTTTTGACACTTTTATTAAAGTGGAACATCATTAGTGGTCATGACTCTAGGGAGTCTATGCCATTGAGTTTTTGCCCTTTTCTTTGAACCACATATGCTCAATTTTGAATTATTCACAGACCTCAGTCCATAATTATATTGCTTCATGACAAATTACTCCATAACTTAGTGCCTTTGAGAAACACACATATTATCTCACATTTTATTTGGACCAGGAATCTGAGGGTGGCTAAGTGGGTGCCTCTAATTCAGGCCCTCTCACAGAGCTGTGATCAAGATATTAGCGAGGTGTGAAGTCATCTCAAAGACTCAACTGAAGGAATGAAGCTCATTCATGTGGTGATGGCAGGGTTCAGTGAGGGCCGCAGTTCTTCACCAGTTAGTGGCCCAAGGGTCCCTCTGTTCTTCTCCATGTGAGCCTTTGCATAGTAAAGCAAGGAGTTGGTTTCCCTTTGAGTGGATCAACCCAAGAAGCATTGAGCTACAGGGGCTGGGGAGATAGCTCCGTGGCACAAGTGCCTGATTGGCAAGTGCAAGGTTATGAGTTTGAATCCTGGTCCCGCAAAAAAAAAAAAAAAAAAAAAAGGCATTGAGTTAGATAGAATCACTTGTAATACCAGAGGCAAAATTCTGTTACTTTTACATACAATATTTGGTATAAGCACACATGGGAGAGGTAATAGAACAAGATTGTAAATTCCAAGAGCAAAAAGTCTTTGTTGTTTTGTTTTTTAAGGCAGGGATTATATAGAGCTGTTACAAAGAGTCCTCAGAAAGGCCTACTGTGCTTATCCATGGGTATAGGTTTTTCTCCTGTCATATGTGTTTAGCTTTTTCCCACTCTTCATCTAATTTTTGTATTCACAATTGTTTTGCTTTTGCACATTAAAAAAATCTATTTTAATAACTTGATAACGTAAGTAGGATAATTCCTACTGAAAAACTAAATTTTTTTGTACAATATTGAAAATTTACAGCAACTCTAATTCCCTTTTTAACACAATTATTTATTTATTTATTTATTTATTATTTATTTATTTGTATTTAGTACAGAGTCTGCAGGGCCTCACTACACAGATTGGACTCATAGTGATCCTCCTGTCTTCAGCCTTCCAAGTGCTGGGATTACTGGTGCTGGCCATGATGCCTAGTCTGAATCACTGTCAGCGTCTCCCAGTGGTGAGGCTTGCATGGCATACTAGGGATCAAACCCCAGTCTCTGGGTCTGCCTAAACAGGTGCTTTAGTCCCCTGAGATATCTGGCCAGCCCTTTAACACAATTTTTAAAAAAATGTACACATATGGCATGCCTGTAATCCCAGCACTTGGGAGGCTGAGGCAGGAGGATTGCTGTGAGTTCGAGACCAGCCTCCTGGGCTACAAAAGTGAGTTCAAGGCCAGCCTGAAATGCATAGCAAGACCCTGTCTCAAAAAGCCAAAAAAAAAAAAAAAATGTACACATATGTTGTCTTAGTTACTCTTTCGTTGCTGGGACACATACCTGACACTCAAAATGAGGGAAGGAAAGGTCCATACTCAGCTGGCTCCAAGGTAGATCAGCACATGGCAGAGGGCAACCTTTCTTTTTTTTTTTTTTGTGTGTGTGTCTTTCTCGCTGTACAGTTCAGGCTGGCCTTGAGCTCAGTTTTGTAGCCCAGGCTGGTCTCAAACTCTCATCAATCCTCCTGCCTCAGCCTCCTGAGTGCTGGGATTACAGGCCTGCGCCACCACGCTCAGCAGAGGGCAACCTTTCATGGCAGCAGCAAAGAGCATGAGAGAAGGGAAGAGTAGCGGCAGCTCAAGCAGTTAACTTCTCTTCCTTCCTTGTATTGAAATACCAATTACCTGCCCCAGGGCACCCACACCCACAAAACTCACAAACTCCAGAAGCCTCAAGACTGTGTGAGGCTTGGGGGAACACCTAGACACAAACCATAACATATATTCAGTGTGCAAGTAAAATTCCCTAACATTTTAAAAATATGTAAAACTGCAAAACTAATTGTAATAGGTCAGACGGTGGAGTGGCTGACAGCTACTGGTTTTATTAATCATAAATCCATAAGGGGAAAAACATTGACTGTAGAATTTTGAACTTCCATGTGTAACATTACAAAATACTTTATGTTTAGTGAGTAAAAATGAAGCTTTTGTACACACCACATGAAGCTTCCACAGCAGGCAAATGATTGAAATGCAATAAATTGTTGACTGATTTAGGTATCATCTAACTTTTAGCATTGGTCTTGATTACATAAGAGATAGAGCACTCCTTACAATTGAGAAAATATTTAAGAAATCGTTGTGTGTGTGTGTGTGTGTGTGTGAGTTTGAAACAGGGTCTCTATGCAGTTTAGGCTGGCCTTCACCTGAACTCTACAGCCCAGGCTGGCCTTGAACTTTGAGCAATTTCCTGCTTTAGCCTGAATGCTGGGATTACAGGTGCAGCCTGTCATCCATTTTTATATCTCCTTAAGCCATTCTTTATTGGTAGCTCCACATTTATATGGTTAAGTCACTGTTACTGTGGTTGTTATCCATGACTGCATCATCTTTATTTACCTTCATTTATGGGTTCTTAAGGATGTTGCAGAAGGATCATTCCTGTACCCCAACAGATTTACTTCTTCTAGCTGCCTTTTTAACACTAGTATGTTTTTCTAAAAATGCACAATCAGTGACAGTGGCTAGTTCCTCAGGTGTCCAGTTTAATATCTATAGCATGCAACAGAGTACATGTAGATAGCTGGAGATGATATTAGTCCAGAGTCTAGCATAAAATACACTCCTTTATGAGCACTCCCTCCCCTCCCTACCAAAATACATGCATTACTGTCTATAACAGAAACTCCGTAGAAACTTGTACAAGACAGCTGCCAGCTTCTCTGTTGTCATAAGTGCAAATATAGGGGCCTGGCTGGATGGCTCAGTGGTCTAAAGTGCCTGCTTGGGAAAGCTTGGGCGGCTTCAGGGACCACGGTTCGATCCCTGGCCACCACATGCTGCGCCATCCCTGCCATTGGAGTGGGCTGAGCCGGCCATAAAAATGAGTGGATAAACAAACAAAGGTTCTGAAACAAGAAAAAAATAAAATAAATTAAAAAAAATAAGTGCAAATATATAGGATGCTAACTGTAATTTGCAAAGCTCTTTATCACTTCTTTTTTATGACTTTTGGACAGTGTCTACAGAGTCTTACTACATAGATTGGACTCCTGGTGATTCCTCTGTTTTTAGCCTCCCAAGTGCTGGGATTACACGTGTGCTACCATGCCCATTCTCAGTCGCTGTCTGTGTGCCCCAAGGGTGGGGATGGCAGGGCACGCTGGGGATCAAACCAGGGAACGAACCCTTCTGCTGCACTGTGAGCTGTTTGGCTGTCTGGCTATCCCTTATCACTTTGACAGAACAGAAAGGGAAAACTTCAAGTATACATAATAGTCTGTCTCATTTTTAGACAACTGGAATAAAATGGGAAAGTGCCTTTTTAATACCAAAAGGTGTATATATCACCTCAGTGTTTTTTTCTTTTTGGTACCGAGGATAGAATTCAGGTCCTTGTGCTTGCCAGGCACGCACTTATGCCATTGAGTTATCTCCCTGGCCCCCCAGAAAAGTATATATGTTACACAGCTATACAACTTTTTTTCAACTGGACAAGTGTCAAAATCCTGTAGATAAGGTAAAACAGGATTGGTCGGGACAAGAGAATTGTTCCAGTAAATGCTACTCTAACGACCTAGTGCCTTAAAAAAAAAAAAAAAGCTCACTTTTACTTTATGCAAGTTTATTTTTGTGGTTTTTAATCCATCTTGGTTAAAAAAGAAAATCAGACTTATAATTTGCATTCAAATTCTTTTTTTTTTTTTTTTTTTTTTTT
>PVJA010058227.1:0-10184 GCA_004027025.1 Myocastor coypus
CTTCCAGGGTCAAATCCCCTCAGGATTAAATTTGAGACCATAGAATGTACTTTGTAGAACTGTTGTTAGTGTCAGCCTTCGGGACGAGTCACGGCCATTGCTTGGCTATTTTGCTTTCTGTGAAAGCCTGAGAGAATGTTTTTCTCTGGGTGACTCTCCTTAGACGCACTGCAGTTCATTCATCCCTTTCCTCTGAGGCATTCTTTAAATAGACTGTGCACTTCAACATAAAACATGCTTAAATAAAAGCAAAGGAATTGAAATTATTGTATACATATTACTTATCTATTGTTCAAAGTAAGTGAATTTTCTTGAAAAAATTATAAAAACTGAATGAACACATGGAAATTAAATAGCATCTTTCTAAGCAATCAGTGGGTCACAGATGAAATTAAAGAATTTAAACAATATTTTCAATCTAACCAAAATGCAGGAAGAACTTAACAGAATCTGTAGAATATATTGAAATCAGTCCTAAGAAGGAAATGTATAGTCGTGAATTCCCAAATCAAGAAAGCTGAACTAGCTTAGCAAAACACCTTAATGCTCTACCTCAGTCTCCTAGAAAAAGAAGACCAAATTATGCCTACAGCCCAAAATAAACCAAAAATTAAAAAGATCAGAGCAAAAGTTAATGCAACGAAGATGAAATTAATGCAAGAATTAGTGAATTGCACAGTTGTTTATTTGAAAGAGTAAATGAAATTAATCCTTAGCCAACCTCATCAAAATTCTAATTCATGTAGTTAGTGATCAAAAAGCAAAAACACTAAATGTCTTATAAAAAAATTGGACTATCATAAATACCTACTTTTAAATTCTTTACTCTCAGAAGTGAGAAAACACCAAAATGAATAGATGTGTAGATACACATGAAGTACCAAATCTGAATCAAAAAGATATAAAAATTTTGAATAACTCAGTAACCATCAATGAAAGTGAAAATATAATTAAAATATTACCAACAAAGTAAAACTCAGGCACTAATAGATTCAGAACTAAATTGTACAAGAAATTAAGAGCAGGTGTAATACCAGCTCTTCTCAAAATCTACAGTGAATTTGAAAAGAAAGCAGTACTCCCATACTCATTCTTGGAAGCCAGTGCTACCCTGGTAACAAAACCATAAACAACCAGAAAAATAAACAAAAAACCCAACCTCCTACCTGCCTATCTCCCTAATCAACAGAGATGCAAAAAGCTGCAGTACACTACTACCATACGCAATGCAGCAAGTCATCAAGAAGATTATCCACCATGACCAAGTAGACTTTATCACACGAATCAGGAATGATTCATTATACTGTAATGAATAAGAATAATACACCACATCAAGTTACGTAAAGATACAAGTCACATGATCATCACATTAGATGTATGAAAGGCTGTTGTTAAAGTCTCACACTCATACATGAGAAAAATTGTACCAAAAATTTGAGAAAAACCATCTATGACAAACTAACAGCCAAAATGATACTCAATGCACAAAAACTGAAACCTTAACTTGAAAATCAGAAACAAGGGCTGGGGAGATAGCTCTGTGGCACAAGTGCCTGTCTTGCAAGTGTAAGGTCATGAGTTTGAACCCTGGTCCCACAAAAAAAAAAAAATTCAGAACAAGAGAAGGATATCCACTGTCACCACTCCTGTGGTGGCAAACATTACCTACAACATTTACAAATGAAAGAGAAACAAAAGCAATAATAACTGCACAGGAAGAAATAAAATCATTATTCACTGATGAGATGATACTCTTTACGGAGGAGCCCAAAAACTTCACCAACACACTGGTAGGTTTACAAACCAAATTTAGTAGCATACCTGGATACAAAGTGAACACCCAAAAATTATTAGCATATCCTCTACATAAACAACAAACTCACTGAAATTAGACAAGCAACATCATTCACAATAGCATCCAAATTATGCAATACTTAGAAATTGAGTTACCATACAAAGCAAAAGATCCATACAATTCAAATTACAATATTCTGAAAAATGGATTGATTAAGATTTCAGAAAATCTGAAGTTATTCCTCATTCATGGATAAAAAGAACCAACATACTGAAGATGGCTATACTTCAAAACCATTACACAGATTTAGTGTAACCCCAATTAAAATACCATCACTATACCTCAAAGATCTAGAGAAAACATCCATAAAATTCATGTCGAACCAAAAAAGACCTACAATTGTAAAGGCATCCTAGTCAACAAAAGCAAATTAAGAGGCATCCCAGTTCCCAAGTTGGAAGTATATTGGAAAGCTACTATAGGCCCTACAGGATAGCTCAGTGGGCTAAGTGTCTGCTTATGGACGTATAGGGATCAGGGTATGATCTCTGGCGCCACATGCTTCACTGGCCCCCCTCCTGGGTATGGTGAGCCAACTACTATTTCTAGGTGTGGTGGCACACATGTGTATTCCCAGTACTCTCTTCCATTGCTTCTTTAATGATTCTTTAAAACTATTTTTTTCTTTTAAACTATTGTCAAAGACTGGTTTTATTTTCAATATGAGGTATGGAACCCAAGGCCTACTAGATAATTTATTCTGGAAATGCGGGTATAGCTCAGTGTTAGAGTGATTGACTAGCCTGCATGTGGTCCTAGGTTCTATTCCCAGCAATAAAATAAGACAATATATTCTATCATGTTTTTAATTTTCACTTGGTATTATGTTGTCTATATTTTGTTTATCCATTTATCTTTATACAGTTATGAGTTTCTGTAGGGTCAATACTTAAAAGTGGACTTGCTGAGTTAATAGGTGTATATATTCTAAACTGATCCTGCTAAAATGTATTCGAGTGTAGGTACATCATCCTATATTCCAAAGAAATATATGTGAAATGTGCCTATTCATATTGTAATAACAGTAGAAACTAGATATGATTAATCTTTTTAGGTTTATATCAGTCAGATAAATTAGAAATATTTCATTATCTAGATACAAAGACAGGGGCCTGGCGGGATGGCTCAGTGGTCTAAAGCACCTGTTTGGGGAAGCTTGGGTGGCTTCAGGGACCGTGATTCGATCCCCAGCACCACATGCTGCGCCAGCCCTGCCCTTGGGGCGGGCTGAGCCAGCCATAAAAAATTGAGTGAATAAACAGTTGTGAAACAAGAAAATAAAATAAAATAAAATAAAAAATTCTAAAAAAAATAGATACAAAGACATTCTGCTATAATCCCAGCCACTAGAGAAGCTGAGGCAGGAAGAACATGAGTTCATTAGTAGCCTGGATGAAATCATGAGATTCCATTTAAAAAGAATTATTAAATTGTAGTTTTTGATTAAGGTATCAGGTTGTATATCATCACATTTATTGCTATTTATATTTCTTCTCTTTTAGAACCTTTCATTTTTTTGGTCTTTGTTTCTATTATGCAGGGCTTTTAATTATGAACAGCTATGTGCATATTGTGAATATTAAGTCACTAGTATACATTGCAAATATTTTATCCTTTTTTAAGTTGTAATTTATAATAAATTATCGGCTTTTTCTGTTAGCTTTGTGTGAGTGTGTATAAGAGAGAGAATGTGTGTGTGTGTGTGTGTGTGTGTGTGTGTGTGTGTGCGCATGTTTGTGCATGTGTGTTTCCTACTATAGATTCAGCCTTTGGTCTTCAAACTCAACTATATCCCCAGGACCTTTTATTTTGAAATGGGGTCTCAGATGGGTGTGGTGGCACACATCTGTAATCTCAGAACTCAGGAGGCTAAGGGAGGAGAATCACTATGAGTTCTAGGCCATCCTAAGCTACATAATAATTTCCAAGCCTGGCTGAACTACATAGACAGGCCTATATCAAACCTCCTGAATACCCCAAAAAGAAATAGGATCTTGTTTATTTGCCTAAGTGGGACTTGAACTAGTGAGCCTTTTATGTCAACCTCCTTTAGTCCTTGGATTACAGATTTATGCTGTTGTGCCTAGTTAAGAAAGCTAATATTGTTAAACTATTTGATCTTAATTTTGTTTTGTGTACTGCTATGTCAACACTTTAGGCATTTGTTAATGACAATTTCCTCATCTTTTTATTTTTGACTGATTAGTTTAATGTATGTTTAGGAAGGTTTTTCCTATCCTAAAATTGTGAACATACTCTCTATGTCATCATTCTTAATACGAATTCCTATTAAGTTTTACTTGTACTATTGTAGTTTCTTGGCTCATCTTTATAATGTCTGAGCCATTAAAATGTTCTCTGCACAATTTTCATTCAGGCACATTCAGGAGGTCGTTAATCTTCAAACCCAGCAGAATAAAGAGCTTCAGGAGCTCTATGAACGCCTTCGATCAATTAAAGATACCAAAGCTGAATCTTCAGAGATGCCTTTGCCACCTGCATCACCACGTCGACCAAGATCTTTCAAAAGTAAACTTCGTAGCCGTCCCCAGTCCTTGACACATGCAGACAATGGCATTGTTCCAACAGGTAAATAATTCATAAAGATACTTTTTCATAAAACCCTACTTACTACATAGTTGGCCCACCTTCACTCTGTGGGTGTACTTTTTTTCTTGCTTTTACCTAGCCCAAAGTTGCTTTGCAGAGCCTACTTCTTTTTTTCCCTTTAATGAAACTTTGCTCTTGTTAATTTTTTTAAAGCCTGGTTAGCAATCATAAAAATTAGAAAAAATAATACCACAATTCATTAGGCTAAACTGATTATTCTTGTAATTACAGTAATAAATTATTATAATTTTTTATGAAATACTTTGTGGGCACTGGCCTGTATTCCTAGTGTGCAGAGAGGCTGAAGTAGGAGGATCTCTGAGGGACTGAGTATATCTTGAGCTGCCTTGTGAGTACAAGTATTTAGAGCTTACAGAATAATTATGGATAAAAAAAATAACCCTTTAAAATGTTTACATACTCTGAGGTGAGAGTTATTTATGTAAATATTATTCATAAGAATGTTTTATTATTCATGAATAACCCAGTATTTGGATACTTGAAGGATAAGAATTATGAATTTGAAGCTGCCTGGGTTATTGTGTAAGTAATATCATGTCTCAAAAAAGTAAAGGGGTAGAAGTTGAGATAAGAACATATGTGAAATCATAACAGAACTTGCAGTAGGGTGAGCAGTGTCCACCACAAGATGTTTGTCTGCAAATCCTTGAAAACTTTGACGTATTGGGTTATATGGCAAAGGAAAATTAAGATTGCAGATGCATTTAAACTGCTAATCAAGGAGTCAGGCATGGTGCTGCACGCCTGTAATCCCAGCACTCAGGAGGCTGAGGCAGTAGGATTAGTGCAAATTCGAGACCAGCCTGGGCTACAAAAGTGCACTCAAGGCCAGCCTGAACTGCATAGTGAGACCCTGTCTCAAAAAAAAAAAAAAACCCAAAAAACTGCTAATCAACTGTCTTTAAATTGGGAGAGATATTTCTGGATCCAGTATAAGGACAAGTGTTTTTAAAAGTGGAAGAGAAAGAACTGCTGATACAATTGAGTAGTAGAATGCTTTCCTAGAATTTGTGAGATCTTAGGTACAATAATCAGCATGGTGCAAGTATATATTAAGCAGGAGACAAGAAGACAGAATTTGAGAAAAGGTATTTAAGAGGGAAACAGTATTAGAGAGGTATAATGATGCGGTCTTTGGGGATGAAGGAAGAGAGTCACAAAGCAAGGAATATAGGTAGCTTCTGAAAGCTAAAAATGCCAGGCAACAGATCTTCCACAGTGTCTCCAAGAAGGAGTACAACTGTACCAGTGGCCAGATTTTATACCAGTCAGACTCATATTGGAATTCTATCATGCAGAATTGTAAAATAATAAATTTATATTTTAAGACAAAATGTTTTCTAATATGTTACAATAACAGACAACTAATACAGAACTCAAAGAATGGGAACTGTACTTTTGTTGATCATTGTAAAGGTAGAACTAAAAGATAGACTTTGATTCAAGGCAGTGTGGGTATTTAATAACAGATATGCAAGGACATTTAGTCCAGTGATATTCTATTAATACTGTAGATGTAATTTGTCTTATTCTGTTTTTCTTTCTCTAAATAATTTCTTTTCAATTAATTTTTAAGATGCATTATCTCACTGTGTTCCCCAGGTTGGCACTGAATTCCTAGGCTTACAAAACTTCGTTAGTTTTATTTTTCTTGTTTGGCAATGCTGGGTATTCAACTCTGGGTCTTGCACATGCCAGGTGAGTGCTCAGCCTACTGAGCTACATCCCCAGCATATGCCATTGGATACCATTTGTGTATACCAATAATGAACATGATGTAAAGGAAATTATGAAAAAGTACCATTCTCACTTGCTTCAAGAAAAATGAAACATCTAGGAATTTACATAACCAAAGAAGTGAAAGATTTCCACAAAGAAACTGATGAAGACATCAGAAAATGGAAAAAAAGAAACAAAGAAAAAAAATGGAAAGTTTTTACTCCTGAATAGGTAAAACATATTTTCAAAATGGTCATACTTCAAAAACTGTTATAAAAAAAAAATAAAAAAAAACCAAAAACTGTTATACACATTCAGTGCATTCCCAATCAACAGCAAGCATACTTTATAGTTTTAGAGAAAAAAATCCTAGAATTCATACGGACCCAGAAGAGACTGAAAATGGCCAAAGTAATCTTGAACAACATGAGCAAAGTTTCAAGATCACAATACTTCAAGCAACAGCAATAAAAGTAGCATGGTACAAAATCACACATATCAATTCATTGGGAACAGGGTAGAGGACAAAGAAACATCCACTGACACATTCTTTGACAGAGGGACCAAAAACATGTTGGACAATTGATACTGTATTTAACAAACAGTGCTAGAAAAACTGGCTGTTTGTGGAAGATTGAATGTAAACCCATACTTACCAATATGTGCGACCTGAAAATCAAATATGTAAGCATTAAAATTGAAACAATGAACTGAGTGGAAGATAAAATAGGTGCATCACATGAAGTCATAGGTGTAGAGGGGATTTTCTAAACAGAACCACAGTTGCACAATAAATAGTATAAACCAATGTATAAGATTGCTTTCAATTCAAAACCTTCTGTACAGGAAAAGAATTAGTGTGATGAAGAAAAAACCCAGAATGGGGAAAAAATGTGTGTCCTGTTCTATTCACCCACTAAGCTGTTGTCCATGTCCAACTGTAAAGCAGTACTGTAAGGAAAAGTAGCCTTCAAGCCTCTGAAAAGTAACCTAAGTAATGTATAATAATCCATATTTTAGAGATGTAATCCACAGCAAAGCTAATATGTGCCTAGTAACATGTTACTCATATGTATGATTTTCAACATTAGTGTTTTTTGTGAGACAGTAATAGGGATTGAATCTAGAGCCATGTACTGACTGATAGTCCAGACCTTTTTAAAATGTTGACACAGGGTCTTACTACGTTGCCCAGCTGGCCTTGAATTTTCCATCTTCTGTATAAGCCTTGCAGGTAGTTAGGATTGCTGGTATATACCATCACATCCGGGAAAATGTGATTGTTTTTGTTAATGTTTTTCTTTGACCTTCTGAGACAAGCTGTATAGTTCAGGTTGGTCTTGAACTTACTATGTAGTACAGGCTGTGCTTAAACTTGAAGCAATCTTCCTGCCTCATTTTTCTAAGTCCTGGATTATAGGTATGCTCCACAATGTCTCGCAAAATTTAATGATTCTTTTTTAAACTTTATTTATGTTATGGCCAGGTTAGCCTGCCCTGAGGGTGGGGCTGGCACAGCATGTGGTGCTGGGAATTGAACCATGGTCCCTACAGTTGCCTAAGCTTGCCTAAGCAGGTGCTTTAGACCACTGAGCTATCTCACTGGCCCAGTTTAATGATTTTTAAAGTGAAGTAAATCAAAGTAAAGCTATAAGTTTTATTTAGATTTTCCCTTGGTTACATCACTAGATACCTAACAAAATGTAAACAAAAAAATATATAGAGACATAGAAGTTTTGACATAGTAGCTGGTTATTTTCAAATTTCAACCACACCTTTGTTTTCCTACTTCTACCTTGCTACACAGACCGGATTTTATCCATTTTGAACTCTTACAACTGAACAGTCAGAACAGAAATATAGTGAACTCCTACCTGGCAAATGCAGGGTACTGAGTTCAATCCCTTAAACTGGTGCTCTTTACTACACATATCCCACAAGATGTTCTTGTATCTTTTTTCATAGATTTAAATTCCCCTACAAAAAACTAATACTCCTTTTTCCTAAAAAGTAATCATCTTTATCTACATGTAGAACATGATGCTATATGCAGAGGTACATGTCATCCCCTTCAAGGTGCTTAAGTGTTCAGTTTCTTCATTTTTGAGAGGTTCTTGGTGATCTTTTGTCTTTCACATTGCTTTTTTTTTTTTTTTTTTTTTTTTTTTTTTTTTTTTTTTTTTTTTTTTTTTTTTTTTTTTGGTAATAGGATCTCATTAAACTGCCCAAGCAGGGATCCAATTTGCAATACTCCTGTTTTAGCCGCCTAGAGTGCTAAGATTATAGGTATGTCACACCATGCCCAGCCTAACTTGTCTGATGAGAAGTCAGTTGCTTAATTTATTGGATATCCCTTATATGTGATAAATCCTTTTTTGGTCCTTCAAGATTTTCTTAATTTTTACTTTATTTTATTTTTTTCTTGTTTCAGAACTTTTGTTTATTTATTTATTTTTATGGCCGGCTCATGCTGGGGTTCGAACCGTGGTCCCTGCAGGCACCCAAGCTTTCCTAAGCAGGCCCTTTAGACCACTGAGCCATCCTGCCAGGCCCAAGATTTTCTTTACATCTTTGACTTAACATTTTGATAATAACTAGGTGGTGATCATATTTAGTTTAGTTTCACTTCATGGAGCTTCTCAAATATGTAGATTAATACTTGTAATTTAGTTTTGTAAATGTGGGGCCATTATTATTCTGATAGTTTTCTTGCCCTTTCTCTTCATTTTCACACTTGATGGTGTCCAACAGGTCTCTGACACTTGGCTCGCATTTCTCATTCTTTTTCTTTTTGTTCCTCAGAGTGGATTTATCCATTATTTTGCCTTACGAGCTGAGTATTTCTTTTGTCCACTCTTAGGTCTTATTAGGCTATCAAATTTTCCACTCAGGTGTTAGGTCTTTCAATGCCACTTTTTCTTTGATAACTTCATTCTCTATTGTCTATACATTAAGATATCCTTGCCATACTTTAATTTTTAAGCATAGATTGTATAAGTTTCTTTTTCTTTTTTTTTTTTTTTTGTCTTTTTGAGACAGGGTCTCGCTATGCAGTTGAGGCTGGCCTTGAGCTCACTTTTGTAGCCCAGGCTGGTCTCGAACTTGCACCAATCCTCCTGTCTCAGCCTCCCAAGTGGTGGGATTACAGGCGTGTGCCACCACGTCTGGCTATAAGTTTCTTTTTAATTTTAATTTTTTTTCCTTGTTTCAGAACTTTTGTTTATTTATTTATTTTGTGGCCGGCTCAGCCTGCTCTGAGGGCAGGGCTGGAGCAGCATGTGGTGCCGGTGATCGAATCGCGGTCCCTGCAGCCACCTAAGCTTTCCCAAGCAGGTGCTTTAGACCACTGAGCCATCTTGCCAGGCCCCTGTATAAGTTTCAATATATTTATAATAGCTTCTTTTAATGTATTTGGTTCAGAATCTCACTATACAGCTCAAACTTATAGTGATCCTCCTGTTTTCAGCCTCCCCAGTGCTGAGATTACTGATGTGTACCACCATGCTCACACTTGGTAACCTGTTCAGCCCACCGGGGGGGGGGGGGCAGCGTGGCATGTGGTGCCACTGATTGAACTTGGTCGCTGCGCTTGCATAAGCAGGTGCTTAGTCCACTGATCCATTTTGCTGACCCTGTATAATAGCTAATTTAAAGTTTCTGTTTTCTAACCTCAAAATAGTGGGCTTATTTTTGTTAGCTCCTTTTTAATATATACATGTAATATTTTTCTTCTAAGTTTTTCATTTTGTGATAAAACTACCATTTTATTTATTTTTTTTTCAATTCTTTTATTGTTTAAATTTAACAATGGTTATATTACATATTTTCATCATCGGATCAGTTTAGATTAATACATGTAGGTATATAAGATTGATCAAACAACTAAACATTAACCTTTCTAAATCCACATTACTTTTTTTTTCTTTTCCCCCTTTTTTTCTTTGAAAGTTGACATATTGCATATTGTCCTCACAATCAT
>PVJA010058228.1:0-10171 GCA_004027025.1 Myocastor coypus
AAAAAAAAAAAAAAAAAAAAAAAAAAAAAAAAAAAAAAAAAAAAAAAAAAAAAAAAAAAAAAAAAAAAAAAAAAAAAAAAAAAAAAAAAAAAAAACAAGTTGTGCTTCTATGAACATAGGTGCACAGATATCACTATGGTATGAAGTTTTCACTTCTTCTGGGAAAATTCCCAGTAGGAGGATAGTTGGATTGAATGGGATTTACAGCTCCAGTTTTTTAAGGAGTCTCCACACTGCTTTCCATAATGGTTGCACTGGGCTGGGGAGATAGCTCAGTAGAATAAGCACTTGCCTGGCAAGCACAGGGTCCTGAGTTCAGTCACCAGTACAACAAAAATTATAATAATTAAAAAAAATAATGGTTGCACCAGTCTGGACTTCTAGCAGTAGAGAAGGGCTCTTTTTTCCCCACAGCTTCTCCAACATTTGCTCTTGGTTGATTTCTTTATGATAGCCATTCTTTCTGGGGTGAGTTGGTATCTAAGTGTTGTTTTAATTTGCATTTCATGAGTGGGTAGTGATGTGGAGCATTTCTTCATGTATTTATAGGCTTGTTGCATTACTTTCTCTGAGAAATGTGTGTTCATCTCTGATGCCCATTTCTGGACTGGGTCTTTGCATTTTGGGACCCTAATGGTTTTTAGTTCTTTATAAATTCTACATACGGGGCCCAGCAGGATGGCTCAGTAACCTAAAGCACCGGCTTAGGAAAGCTTGGGCAGCTTCAGGGACTGCGGTTCGATCCTTGGCACCACATGCTGCGCCAGCCCTGCCCTGAGGGCAGGCTGAGCCGGCCATAAAAATAAACAAAAGTTCTGAAACAAAAAAAAATAAAAAATTCTTTTTTTTTTTTTTAATAAAAAATTCTTGGGGCCTGGCAGGATGGCTCTGTCGTCTAAAGCGCCTGCTTGGGAAAGCTTGGGCGGCTTCAGGGACCTCGGTTCGATCCCCAGCACCACATGCTGCGCCAGCCCTGCCCTCGGGGTGGGCTGAGCCGGCCATAAAAATGAGTGAATGAACAAAGGTTCTGAAACAAGAAAAAAAAAAAAAAAATTCTTAAAAAAAAAATTCTAGCCGGGCGTGGTGGCTCACTCCTGTAATCCCAGCACTTGGGAGGCTGAGGCAGGAGGATTGGTGTGAGTTCTAGACCAGCCTGGGCTACTCAAGGCCAGCCTAAACTGCATAGCAAGACCCTGTCTCAAAAAGAAAAAAAAAAAATTCTAGATAGAAGACCTTTGTCTGTACATAGTAGCTTTAAGTGATAGACTGGGACCCTTACAAACTGCCTAATGTGAAATGTGGCTCATGTAAAGAATTTTTCTTAACATTTTTTTTTTTTTTTTTTTTTTTTTTTAGACAGGGTCTCGCTATGCAGTTGAGGCTGGTCCTGAGCTCACTTTTGTAGCCCAGGCTGGTCTCGAACTCGCACCAATCCTCCTGCCTCAGCCTCCCGAGTGCTAGGATTACAGGCGTGCGCCACCACGCCCGGCTTAACATTTTTAAAACTTTGTTAAACTATAAGAAATATTGCATAAAACTATTTTCAATTTGTGTGTGTCCGGTGACTATGAAAGATAAATAAAATAAAACTTTCCTGAGTGAATATTTATAAACAGTTTATTTTTAAGCTTCATTTATTTATTTATATTATGGCCAGCTCAGCCTGCCCTGGGAGTGGGGTTGGCATAGCATTTGGTGCCAGTAATTGAACCTTGGTCTCTGCAGTCGCCTAAGCTAGCCTAAGCAGGCACTTTAGACTTTTTGAGTTATCTCATGGGTCCCTTTTTTCATCTTTTTGAGGTAGGATCTTACTATGCAATTCAGGCTGGCCTTGAGCTCACTTCTGTAGCCCAGGATGGTCTCAAACTTGCACTGATCCTCAGCCTCCCAAGTGCTGAGATTACATGTGTGTGCCACCACACCCAGCTAAGACTCCATATTAAAAACAACAAGGAAGACCTCTTTTTAGTCCTTTTGCCTACCATCCACATCCACATTTCTCAAAGAGCAGTCCAACTTGTGATCACATCCTCATTATCCATTCTATCATCCACTGAAGTAAGACTCCCAGGCACTTACATCAGAGTAAAATAGGACTTTTTTCTTTTGATTTTTGAGACAGGGTCTTACTGACTGTAGTTCAGACTGGTTTTGAACTGGAGGGATCCTTCTGTCTCAGCTTACCAACTGCTAGGATTATAAGAGTGTGCCACCACACTGCTTTAAAATTAACATCTTCTTGCCGGGCATGGTGGCTCACGCTTGTAATCCCAGCACTTGGGAGGCTGAGGCAGGAGGATTGGTGTGAGTTCGAGACCAGCCTGGGCTACAAAAGTGAGCTCAAGGCCAGCCTGAACTACATAGTGAGACCCTGTCTCAAAAAGACAAAAAAAAAAAAAAAAAATTAACATCTTCTCTAATAGTCACAGTGGACATTAGTACAACTTCCTTTTGCTTCTGTGACACGTTTTCTTTTTTCTGCTCTAAATTTCCTGGGGGTTTTTGTTTGTTTTGTTTTTTTGCAACAGGGTATCAATATGTAACTCAAGCTGACCTCAAATTCTCAATGATCCTCCTACCTCAGCCTCCTTTGGGCTGCGATCATGGGCATGCCACACCTACTTTTGATGATTTTGGGCAGACTAAGATTATAATGATATAGAGTCACCAAGAAATCCATACACAAATTCAACATTTAATTCTAGAGGACATTCAGAGACCTCCTTCTCTACTTCACAAACACACATGCAGTGTTATGCCTTATGTGTATGTATCCCTCTGAAGCCTCACGAGCTTATAAATGGGACTGAAATTATGACAGATGTACCACAGTCAGCTGCTTATTATCCTTAAAAGCTCTAAAAGGTTCCTGTCCCAGGGACGGGGAGATAACTCTGTGGCACAAGTGCCTGTCTGGCAAATGCAAGGTTGTGAGTTTGAACCCTAGTCCTACAAAAAATAATTAAATAAAATAAAAGATTCCCATCCCTGGGTGGGGCTTTGGGAGATGGGTGGATCATGTGTGCATGGTACAGGTGAAGCATTGTGGGAAGAGGCATGTCCCTGGGGACATGGCCTGGGAGGGTCTTGATAGCCCTGCCTCCCTTAACTCCATGCAGCTTCCTGATGCCCTGCCTGCCATTACTCCTTCCTCTGTCCTATATGCTTCCCACACCTTGGAGCCAGAAGTCTGTGGACTGACACCTACAAACTGTGAGCCAAAGCAAATCTTTCCTCCTTTTTTTTTTTTTTTTGTCTTTTTGAGACAGGGTCTCGCTATGCAGTTCAGGCTGGCCTTGAGCTCACTTTTGTAGCCCAGGCTGGTCTCAAACTCACACCAATCCTCCTGCCTCAGCCTCCCGAGTGCTGGCATTACAGGTGAGCCACCACACCCAGGTTCCTCCTTTTTTTATTGCTTTTTAAAAAAACTTTATGTATGTATGTATGTATGTATGTATGTATGTATTTATTTATTTATTTATATTGTGCCTGGGGGTGGGGCTGGCACAGCATGCAGTGCCAGGGATCGAATTGTGGTCCCTGTGGTTGACCTAAGCTAGCCTAAGCAGGTGCTTTAGACTGCTGAGCTATCTCACCAGACCAATCTTTCCTCCTTTAACTTGTGAGTGTTGTGTATTTTGTCTCAGCAATGAGAAAGTAAGTCATGGAGACAGGATGGCAAACCAAAAAATTCATCATTCATACTCATGCACCCCACCCTCCAGATACAGGCAGAGCAAGAACATCCTTACTAAACTTTAGAAATACAGAATAAATTCCATTTTCCTGGGTAGAGCCTTTAAAGCATAAAAGGCTCAGCCAGGTGTGGTGTACACTGAGATAGGAAGATCCTAAAATTGAGCCTGACTTGTACAATTTACTGACTCAAAACTTGCAGCAAAACTAATTAATTAATTAACTTTTTGAGACAAGGTCTCACTGTACAGTTAAGGCTGGCCTTGTGCTCACTTTGTAGCCCTGGGGAGTCTCAAACTCACAACAATCCTGAGTACTGGAATTACAGGAGTAATCCCATTTTGTTTCATTCTTTTTTTTTTTTTTAATGGTAAAAGGGATTGAACTCAGGACCCTGCACTTGCCAGGCAGGCACTTACTCTACTTAGCTGTCTCCCTCACCCCAGAAGTAATCCCAGCACTGTAGGTGGCACAAAATTTCAGAAGTGCTGGGGATGTAGCTCAGTGAGAAGGCCCTGAGTTCAAGCCCTAAGGATTGAAAAAGGAAAAGAGAAGGAGAAGGAGAAGGAGGAGAGGAAGAGGGGGGGGGACAAGACAGGGGAAAGGGGGAGAGGTATTAGCACAGATGGATCCCCTCCCATTTAGCTGTCTAGATTCCTACTCCACAATGTATGGAAGACCCAGCGCAGTGACTACAGATAAAGGCTTGAGACAACCCCAACCTTGGAGCAGTGCTGCAGATTTGTCTGTCTTTCCACTTCCTCTGGTTAATGTCACCCTTTGTCCTGCTAGGAAGGAAAATTCTTTTTTTTTTTTTTTGTGGGACCAGGGTTCAAACTCACGACCTTGCACTTGCCCAGCAGGCACTTGTGCCTTGGAGCTATCTCCCCAGCCCCGGAAAATTCTAAGACTGTTGCTTGGACACTCTTGCATACCCACGAGGGTCCAGTTTATCTTTCCTAATTTCTACATTGTGGTACAGGGCCAAACGCCCAGGTTAAGGTGTTCTTGTATCTCCCAGGGACCTTCCTGGGAACAGGATCAACTAGCCAAGGTGGGACTCTAGCGTGGCCAGCCAGCCAACACCCACCCCATTCACCTCCCCCTACTGCTGTGAGCTCCCTGGCAGGCAGAATCCAGCTGGTTAACAGAAATGGAAACAAAACGACCTCTGATGGAGGCTCTGCTTCCTCACTAAGGGAGAATGCTGAGGGAGTAGGAGGGCAAAGGTCAGAGGTAATTCTGAGACTTAAGAAACTAAATTACAAGCCGGGCGTGGCGGCTTACGCCTGTAATCCCAGCACTTGGGAGGCTGAGGCAGGAGGATCGGTGTGAGTTCGAGACCAGCCTGGGCTACAAAAGTGAGCTCAAGGCCAGCCTCAACTGCATAGCGAGACCCGTCTCAAAAAGACAAAAACAACAACAACAAAAAAAAAGAAACTAAATTACAAAGATGGAGGTGGTGTCCATGGTCACTTGAAGTCAATTTGGAAAAAAGAGGACGTGATTGGCTTCAGATGAGTGACGGCAGGCAGAGGGCAGCCTGGAGTTGGGGATATCCCTTTGGTGGAGTCAATCAAGGAGCAGAGCAGGGAGACTGACTGTACATTGTGCGGGAGTCTGGGGAATCAAGGGGATGGAAGAGTCCTCACAGAGCTTAGACTCAATTGAAATGACTCAATTTTTTTTTCTTGTTTCAGAACCTTTGTTTGTTTATTTTTATGGCCGGCTCAGCCTGCCCTGAGGGCAGGGCTGACGCAGCATTGGTGACAGGGATTGAACCTCTGTCCCTGCAGCCGTCCAAGCTTTCCTAAGCAGGAGCTTTAGACCACTGATCCGTCCTGCCGGGCCCCCGAACTGACTCAATTTTGACAGTGATGGAATAAATTTTCTGATAATTGCCTAATACTTAGCTTCCAACAGTTGTTCTTTTTAAAATGAGATCATTCCATCCTTCCATTTATTTTTTCAACAATACCTGTAACAGTCACCTTTAGGTGTGACTCACCAGCTCAACAGAGCCTCCCTTCTCTGGAAGCTGCCCTACTCACTGAGGCGGCCCCACAATACCTCAGAACCTGCCTCCAACCCCCCTGCTGGTGATCACCTGACCAGAGCCACGCCAAACATGTTCTGTGTGCCAGGAATTTGGAATACTTGGCTGAAAGGCACCAAGACTGGAAGCTGAGTCACATGAATGGTGGAGCTATAGAGCTATGGAGATAAGGTTGTGAGCACCCCTGAAGTCCCTAAGATTGTCATATTCTTTCTGTTCCTTCTGCCACAGATGATTGATCCAAAAACAGGTTCCTAGCTCAAGCTGGGCTAATTAGATCTTCTCATGTAGATTTTCAAACGAAATGGAAAAGTGCTCCTCTGCTCTCCTCCTCCTTTGTGCTACAACTTGGGTGGCATTGGGAACTGTAGGCAGAGGCCAGCAACTACCAACTGAGCTGAGAAACACAAACTTTCTGAGGAGCAAGAGAGGAGTAAGAGCTTGCCGGTTCTCCTTCCGACACCCATAGTACTCTGGCTTTCCTAAATTCCCAAGATGCTCCTAGTAAATTGCCTTTTTTTGATGAAAGCATCTCAAATTAGGTTACTGATGGGCAGACACTCCCAAACTCACATCTGTTGGGTGGAGGCTCTGGATGAAAGACTAGATAAAGTCTCAGGGTTGGCGCTACCCTCAAGGGTCTTGGACTCACATGGAGATCAACTCGCTTTTAGAAGAGGGGCTGGGGAAATACCTCAGTGGTCTAAGCACCTGCCTGGCAAGTTCAAGGACCTAGGCTCAATCCCCAGTACTACATACCCTGCCAGACATGGTGGTGCACACCTGTAATCCCACTAGGAAGGCTCAGACAGGAAGATCACTATGAGTGCAAGTTGCTTAGCAAGACCTTGTACCAAATAAATAAAAGATTTTTTTTAATTAAAAAGCTCTATGCTGGGCATGGTGACACATGCCTATATTCCCAGCAATTGGGAGGCTGAGGCAGGAGGATCGGTGCGAGTTTGAAACCAGCCTGGGCTACAAACATGAGCTCAAGGCCAGCCTGAACTACATAATGAGACTGTCTCAAAAAGACAAAATAAATACATTAATAAAAAGCTCTAAGCCAGGCGTGGTGGCACACGCCTGTAATCCCAGCACTTGGGAGGCTGAGGCAGGAGGATCAGTGCAAGTTCGAGACTAGCCTGGGCTACAAAAGTGAGCTCAAGGCCAGCCTGAACTGCATAGTGAGACCCTGTCTCAAAAAGCCACAAAAAAAAAAAAAAAAAGCTCTAAGATAAGAGTTCTATAGAGAAATAAAAACACTAACAAACATTCAGGGGTCTTTTGCTGAGCTTGTCAGGGCAGTGGACACAGCAAGGGAAGGAAATCAGTGAGCTGTGGATGTTTTCACAGAAACTTCTAAAATGTTTTTCCTTTTTTGGTCTTTTTTTTTTTTTTTTTTTTTTTTTTTTTTTTTTTTTTTTTTTTTTTTTTTTTGTCTTTTTTTGAGACAGGGTCTCCCTATGCAGTTCAGGCTGGCCTTGAGCTCACTTTTGTAGCCAAGGCTGGTCTCGAACTCACACCGATCCTCCTGCCTCAGCCTCCCGAGTGCTGGGATTACAGGCGTGCGCCACCACGCCCGGCTATTTTTTGGTCTTTTTTTTTACTATTTTCTTCTTGGTGCCTGGCACTGAACTCTGGGCTGCACACTTGCTAGGCAGGTGCTGTGCCACTGAGCTACATCTCCAGCCCCATTTCTAAAATTTGAATGCAAAGTAAAAAGACTGAGCCGGGCATGGTGGCTCACGCCTGTAATCCCAGCACTCGGGAGGCTGAGGCAGGAGGATAGATGAGTTTGAGACCAGCCTGGGCTACAAAAGTAAGCTCAAAGCCAGCCTCAACTGCATAGCGAGACCCTGTCTCAAAGAGACAAAAAAAAAAAAAAAAAGACTGAAAAAAAAGAAAGAACATACTACCCAAGAACTGTGGGACAATTATAAGAGGTGTAAATATATATAGTGGGAAAACCAGAAGATGAAAGGAACAGAGATATAGTTAAAGCAATAATGATTGAGAATTTTCACTGACTTTCTCTTGGCTTCTCTGGCTAGAATAAGGCAGTAGACTTGGGAATTAGGCCTTCAAGAAAAACCCTCCAGCCAGGTTTGGTGGTGTACACATGTAATCTCAGCATTGAGGAGGCTGAAGCGGAGGACCACTGCAAGTTTGAGGGCAGCCTGGGCTAAACCCTATACTACACAATAGACACTGTCTCAAACGAAACGAAGCAAACTTCCATCAACCAACAGAAAAGGAGTTAGAGAATAATTGGTACAGATCCCTGACTCCCTGTAACACAACAGAAATAGTCCTATGACCTAAGCCAACTCCTGAGTTCTTTAACAAGATCCAGTGCTTTAAAAAAAGAAAAAAAAAAAAAAAAAAAGAGCCAGGCGTGGTGGTGCACGCCTGTAATCCCAGCACTCGAGAGGCTGAGGCAGGAGGATCCGTGCGAGTTCAAGACCAGCCTGGGCTACAAAAGTGAGCTCAAGGCCAGCCTCAACTGCATAGCGAGACCCTGTCTCAAAAAGACAAAAAAGCCGGGCATGGTGGCGCACGCCTGTAATCCCAGCACTCGGGAGGCTGAGGCAGGAGGATTGGTGTGAGTTCGAGACCAGCCTGGGCTACAAAACTGAGCTCAAGGCCAGCCTGAACTGTAGAGCGAGACCCTGTCTCAAAAAGACAAAAGAAAAAAATGTATTACAAAAGGATCAGTTTCTAACAAATGAAAATTATCACCTTTCCTTAACTGTGTAAATAATATTAAATTTCGTTGAAACTGGGGAAAAAATTCAGTGCTGAGCCCACCATAGCAGCCTTTTCTACCTTACATTTTTTCTTTCTTTCTCTCTTTTTTTTTTTTTCTTTTTCAGACAGGGTCACGCTATGCAGTTCAGGTTGGCCTTGAGCTCACTTTTTTTTTTTTTTGTCTTTTTGAGACAGGGTCTCCCTATGCAGTTGAGGCTGGTCCTGAGCTCACTTTTGTAGCCCAGGCTGGTCTCGAACTCTCACCAATCCTCCTGCCTCAGCCTCCCGAGTGCTGGGATTATAGGTGTACCCTACCACGCCCAAGCTCAAAGCTTATCTTTCTTTATGGCAGGGTTGTACTCCACTGTATAAAAATCCCCATATCTTCTTTATCCATTCTTCAATTGATGGGCATCTAGTCTGTTCCAACATTTCACTATTACCAACTGCACCGCATAAACATGGGTGTACCTGTATTGCTGTAGCATGATGCTTTTAATTCTTTTTGGAAGATACCAAGAAGGTAAATAGCTGGGTGGAATGAAATTTTTAGTTTTAGGCTTTTTGAGGAATCTCCCCACTGATTTCCAGAATGATTGCACTAGTCTACATTCCTATGAATAGTGAAAAAGGTTCCTTTTCTCCCTCAATCCTGTCAGCATTTGTTATTCTTTGCTGTCTTGGTAATATCTATTATTTCTGGAGAGAGATGGAATCTTCTTCTTTTTTTTTTTTTTTGAAACAGGGTTTTGCTATGCAATTCAGGCTGGCCTTGAGCTCACTTTGGTAGCCCAGGCTGATCTCAAACTCCCACTGATCCTCCTGCCTCAGCCTCCTGAGTGCTGGGATTGTAGGTGTGCACCACCATGCCCAACTAAAATGTATGTATCTTTTATTATCACATGCATGTTTGCAGCACACAGTGTCTTCATGTTAGGGAGTAGGTGCATGCACTTAACATATCTTAATTATTTTTTTTAATTCTTTTTTAAAAAATACTTATTTATTTGGTACAGGGTCTTGTTATGTAGGCTTGGATTTGTAGTGATCCTCCCACTTCAACCTCGCCATGCTGGGATTACAGTGGCTTGCTGTGACTTCTGCCACTCAGGAGGCCGAAGCAGGTGGATTGCTTGAACCCAAAAGTACATAGCAATCATGTGTCTCCTTAAACAGAACACAAGAAAACAAAAATTAAGATTCTGTCTCTTTAAAATGGTACAAAACGCCGGGCGTGGTGGCTCATGCCTGTAATCCCAGCACGTGGGAGGCTGAGACAGGAGGATCGGTGTGAGTTCGAGACCAGCCTGGGCTACAAAAGCGAGCTTAAGGCCAGCCTGAACTGCATAGGGAGACCCTGTCTCAAAAAAGAATAAATAAATAAATAAATAAATAAAATGGTACAAAACAACAACGTATTTGTGTTTTTTTCCTTTTAAATATTTATTTCTTTATTTATTTTTCAGGACCGAGGTCTTTTTTTTTTTTTTTTCCGAGGTCTTTTAAATTTTGGCATTTAAACCGGACGCGGTGGCTCACGCCTGTAATCCCAGCACTCAGGAGGCTGAGGCAGGAGGATTGGTGCGAGTTCGAGACCAGCCTGGGCTACAAAAGTGAGCTCAGGACCAGCCTCAACTGCATAGCGAGACCCTGTCTCAAAAAGACAAA